>VZTB01005561.1:102683-119900 GCA_013397245.1 Thryothorus ludovicianus | reverse complement strand
ATATATCCAGCAAAATTTTTATTTTTTTTTTCCCTATAATAGTATGGGGAATATTCATTTAGTGCCTGTTACCTCTTATGCAGCCCTTCCTGACAGGCTTACAGGTGACCACACCTGTAGCAAAGAGGATTGCAAGGGAGAGGTTACAGATTCAAGCAAACATCTTCAGGTAAACACAGCACAAATAGAGGAGGAATTAAAAAGATGGGAANATAGAGGAGGAATTAAAAAGATGGGAAAGGCTTTTTATCTGCAAAATGAATGACATACACATATTACATGAAGTTTTTTATTTCATTATTAGGTTCAGAGATAAAAGGTAAAGTCACATAAGAAAACTCATAAGACCGAGTTGTTGTGTCAATACAGAAGAGAAATATGTCTAAATATATTATTATTTAAGTGGAAAAAAAAAACCAAAAACTTCCTTCCTATTCTCAAAATGTTCATCTGTATAGCAAAATGGATGATCATAGTTGTGTCCTCTGCTATTTATTCAAGAAAGAAAATTAGGTGCGTTATATGTAGGTAACTTTTGTCTCTTCTGTAGGAACAAATTCTCACCTTTTAGCAATCCATCACAACTTTTTTTGCCATCAACCCAAACCGCCAGCTGAGGGGATTTTGGTAATTAACTATGAGTTGTGAGGTGCAAAATTCAGCCATCAGGTTGTTATTTCTTCTCCTAAATAACAACATAATCGGAACATTAAAATGCTCCTGTTGGCTTTATCTTATATTCTTATGTAAAACAGAGTTATTTAAGAACCAGAGTAAATATTGAGAGTATTAACTAGTGAAAGCTAATGGATGATAGAGGCCCCATGAAGCTAAAAGTGAATGCCAAAATGCTCCAGCAAACGAGGCCATTAGATTTTCCACCCACTACGCTGCCAATAAGGCAAATACAATGATTTCATTTATCTAAATAACTGCTGCTAGTCACAGATAATGGCAGCTTAAGCTACTCAGTGTGCAGTAGGCCACTTGGAGAGACAAAACAAAAATAAAGCACACTGCAGAAGAATAAAACAATTGTGCAGTTGTGTGTCTGGGCTCTGACAGAGAGTGCCCATTATTCCTGGTTACCAGAAGGAGCACACAGGTGAACAGATAACTGCCTGGATAAACAAATGTTCATAACACAACTCACACATTGAAAAACTGGCCCACAGACCAAGCCTGCACAACCTTGAGCATAAGTAGGCTCTTTCTTTTTTCTTTTTTTCTCTTTTTCAGGCCTGCATGTACCAGATAAAGTCACAGGACTCCCAGCCAGTGACTAGAACAAATGAGCTGGTTCAGAGGGCTGTTGTGAGGCGCTCGCTCACCGTACACAAAATGCCATTTTTCCTTTGCCTGCTCAGTGCCATCTCTAATCCAAAGCAATTGCCCTAAGGTGCCAGACACATACAGAATGAGACAGCCAGCAACAGCAAGTAGCATCAATCTGCCTCCTCCAGATACTAAATGTTGCTGGACAGAAAACTCCTGCTATATTCCGCCCGTGTCCCACCAATTCCAGAAGAACTCATAATAATCTCAGCTGCTGCTCCTCAAATCACCACAGTAATTCTGTAATGAATGTGTCACTAAGGAGAGAAAAGCCATCTAGATTTACTCAGCAAAGAATATAAAAAGGGGGCTTAATTACAAACAAGATGTTTTATTTTCAGACAGCTCACAGTTAGTTTTTTGCACTGCCACCGCAGCGAAGATGTTTTAGCTGATCAACAAGCAGACCTCGAGCCACATAGTTTACAGTGCAGAACTTCAGTGTCAAAGGAAGTAGCTGCTGATTTACACTCTGCAGCTGAGGGCAGTAACTTTCTCAGCCAAATTATGCAAGCTACCCATGCTCATGGGAAAACTCAGGGGATGGAGTGAAAAAAGCCTGGAGAGGAATTATCAATAAATGTTTCTAGCATCGTTTGCCAGAAGATGGTAGACTCCATGTCATACTCTAAAGTGAGCAAAATAATGGAAAAAACAGCATAAATAATGGAAAAACAATGGACTGAGTGTTGGTTTCTCAGGCTGCTTGTAGAAGGGCTCTGAAACCTCACTAATAGTTGCTGAGGTTAGAGAAATTAAATAAAATATTGGAAAACATTCAAACATGTTATAGCAGAAAATATTGTAGGGGACAAAATGGCTCAGCTGGTAGCTCAGTAGCTCATCTTTGATGAGCAGGGACTCTGACCTCCAAAAAGGTAGTATAAGGTGAACCTTGAAAACTCCCTCAAAGAGGTTTGCATTGGCTCTTTTCTTGTTTCTGCCTGGGGGGCCGACAGCTTCAGTGGTACAGCAAATTAAATTAACATTAAGAAGCTTGTGAAGAAAGATTAACATCTAGAATATCAGTACTCACTTAAGATAAGGCTTAGAAGGACAAAGGTAAAACAAAATTATCAAACAGCTGTTCTGCATCACTGAGGAAATGCCATCTCACAGAAGAAGCTGCCACATGGGAAGAGTGAAGCATTTTCCACCCTCTGAAACAAGCTGGTTTTCTCCCAACAGTAACAGCATTGAGATAACTTAGATTGATCTAACTGGAGAGAATTTTTTCATACAAAAACAATAAAGAAAGGACTGTCTATCTGCAGGCTGAGGTGCAGCTAAACAGGAGCACCCAGGCATGGAGGAAGGCCATCAGCAGAACCCACAGCCTGGGCTTCTGCCTCAGAGCAGGAAAAACACCTTTCACTCACTGCACACCTTTAGGGCCCAAGTAACAGCTGGTGGAAAAAGACATCAGTGCAGCTTCACTGATTGCTCTGAAGTTATCTCAGAAAAGGTGTTCTCAAATATTTACTCCTTGAACAAGCAGAGGCTGTGATCAGATGTAAAGTTTTGAGAAGCAGCTGGGCTCACATGTGCTTAACAAGGAAAGGACCAGAAGTCAGCATCAGTGGATGAGAGAGAGTAAAACACAGCATTTTTTTTTTTTGTTCAGAAAAATACCTGAGTTCAGCCATGCATTTGCAGCACTGCCATCAGCCCCGACCTTGAAAACATCACTTCCTGGCCCTGCTTCTTTGTCTTTCTTCCTCTACAGCACCTGAAAATTACTCTTTTAACCTGCAATCTGTAATAATTAAACTTAATAAATTCAACTTTGATTTCAAAGTCCATGTTTTATGTCTTTCACATATTTCAGAAGAAGCACGACTTATTTTTTAAAGAAACAATTGACTCCTTTGTTGTTAATTGTACAAGGTATATTTTTTTCCCATTAATATCTCTATAATGTAGAATTTATTTTCCACCACTTTACTTTTAATTATTGTAAGACTTCTGAGCAACAAACAGAAGAAATATATTGATGGGACAAGCCTTTTAAATGATGGGACATAATTATTAATTACAACTTATAAGTCCCTTGCAGGACTTTTTTTTGCTATAAATACTGTCTAACTTCAAAAGCTGGAAAAGTCTAGTATTGTGCAACTGTCAGTTAATTAGATATACTGCAGATACCTTTCTTAATGAATTTGATTATTAATAGCACAACTCTCAGTTTTAAATACCGACTCAAGTGTTAGCATCCATATATTCTTTTCAAAGATGAATATATTAGACTTCATGTGCAATCTAATTTAATTGCAAATTATTTTCTCTACTATCATGTGGTCTATTGTATGTTGAGTTCACCTTATTGCACTTATTCAGAGAGCTGTGCTACGTGGCAAAACTTTAAATCATCCATAAAAACAAACAATATTTTGCATTTCTTCTCTCTGTTCTCTGCTATTTTCTGTGGAACATGACAGGATTTTATTCTTAGCTTAAATAAAAGGATTATAAAATAGCATTCCTGTCACAAGTAAATCAAGAGTGTCCTTTTTAAAGACATGAAAATGCTTAGCAAGTTTCTGTTTTAATCCCAAGCATGTTTGGGAACTGGTAATTTCTTTTCAGAAGGAATGCCTCCACAGGTAGGGAAGTTGTTTTGTCAGTTTTGTGAAAGAGCTTTTAATTACCTGCATTAAATTGAGTCTTGAACATACACATTGGGAAACAATTTATGGTTTTCTGAATCTACAACATAGTTTCACACAATAAATCATTCTTTCTCTCTGTACTTAAATCACGTGCTGTCTTTGAGCCAGGTTTTTTTTGGTATTCTGGGGTTATTTTCTTTTCAAGGAACATGAAGAGCACAGAGAAACAATCTTCTGGTACAGATGTGGGATGGAGCAGGGTTTGGGGTCAGAACAGGACAGCTCCATTTTCTTCTCAGCTGTTAAACATTGGGAGACTGGACAAGCCATGTCACCCTCAGTTTGGCACTTGAATTGAAGTGGAGACAAGTATTTTCCATTTCTGTTGCAATTTTCTGAGAACTGAAGAAACAAAACTTGCACATGGGAACAAAATACCTGCAGAAGTTCGAACACCAGCTTAGGCTAAAATGAAATTAAGCCTTCATTTTCCAGTTTGCTTCTATTTGCAAATGGGATTAACTTCAGCAAAAGCCACTGATTTTCAGCTGTGGTAACAAATTCCTTGTGAAGATAATGGGAAGGGAGGACATGACTAAGTGCTTGAGAAAAATTCCAAGTATTTAGATTGCAGCAGAATTAAGAGGTCCCAGGTAAAGCCAGCAGAAAACTGCCTCTGTTCTGAAGTTGTTCCTCTCATGGACAGGACGTGGGCAAAGGAGTAACTTTAGTACCTTTTAGCTAATTAGTGTGTTGGTTTGCTCTTTGTTTTACACAAGATGTGAAAGATTTTCTGCAGACGAGTCAGAGCACAGAGTACACCAAGGAGAAAGTGCTGAACATTCTAAAGACCTGACTGCACTGGCTGCTCCAAAATCTTCATAAATTGGAAACAGTGATCCTGCAGTGAGGAAGACTTTTGCTGAGTTGTTACTTCACTCAGTGTTTGCCAAGGTAAATAAAATTCAGAAATATACTGCAGAATAAAGTGTTGATGTGAATTTCTGTAAGCAAAGTCATGGAAATCATTGACCATGCACCCTTGACCAATCCTTACTCCCGATCCTTGGCTCTTGTCCCTGGGAAATTCTGCTGCAAAGGAGGCTTAAAAAAAAAAAAATATCACTAATGACAGAAAAGACATTCACAAAGTTGCCACAAGAGTGTGGTACTGAGAGTACAAATAAAACCAGTCTCCTGAAGAAACGATTAAATTCCTTATGAAAATTTTAAGGCATAGTCCTCGGGAAAAAAATAAATCCTATTGAGACAGACAGAGAGACTACTAATCACATTTCTTCTCAATTCTTCTCCCTAGCCCTAATTAGTAGGGAATATTTGCATTGAAACAATCTCTTTTTCTCCTTCATTCATTTGATCAGCTGCTTATCCCTCACCTGGAGCCATAATCTCTTGTCTGTAGCTTCATAATCTTCCACACTGCTAAAAGGATTAGGTATCCAGGTGAAGCATAAACAGCAGGAACAGATGATCACACAGGAAACAAACATTATTCTGATTTTTCAGATGCCACTTTTCCCCATGGTAATTAGGTAAAAAAGAAACTCTAACCACCATTGCCTCTTAGAAAGCAAAGAAGGAACCCCGCAAATACATAGAAGAAAAAAAAAAAAACCCAACAAAAAACCCTAACACAAACCTTAAGACATGGATTTTCAAATAATTCTCCCCCAAAGTAAAACTGCATCAAACTAAAAAATGAGTAATATTAAAAGAGAATAAGAAGATTAAGGAAAAAAAAAAAAAAAGAGACAGATTATTCTAATGCTTTAACAATTTGCTGCAATCTTTACAATGCAAATATTTTCTATTCTTAAAACAGATGTCACTTTCTCTAGGCTTCTAAAAAAACTGGTGAAGCTGAACTAGGGGTTGGAAGGTTGCATTTTCTGACTGCAGTTTTCACTGGGCAAGACTGACTCTACCACTGTACAGCCCACACTCACATGCTCATTTCTTTTATACATTTATAGGGTGTTTCTTGCATGTGACTCGTTTTAAAGCCAGGACATCTATTAAGGTTATACACTCGGAGTGCATGTGATCATTAAAAATGCATGAGGCAAACATTTGTAAAATTCAATATGTATTTAATTCAAAATTCCACATTAGTAAAATTCAACATTTCAAAACTCAAAGCGGTAAGATCTAAATCCAGTCAGTTCATACCCTTTGGAGACACTTGATATTTGAGATTTTTCTTTTGTTATTTACCATTTCATCCTTTTCCAACTAGACCCCTGACATTAGGGTCAAATACAGCTCTCACTAACACACTGTACATATGGAAAATTTTCATTAATTGCTTTGGTTGTCTAAATTTGGGAGCAAAGAAAAATATATTTTGAAATGCATTCTTCTCTTTCATTAAGTTGGGGTATACAAAAAACAAAGAATGGCAGATGAATATGACTTTTTTGGTTATTCAGTTGGGCTTATATATGGGAATTGGGTGAAGTGATAGCATCACCTGGAAAATAAAGCCTCTAGAGAAGCAGAGAATAAAGTCTATCTATTCAAAACCAGATAATTCTTCATGCCCCACCCCTTCAGTTCAGGCTACAAGGTGTTCCTACTTACTAATCTACCAATATTGTCTGGGCCTATTAATGTGTTGATTCCTCCCCTGGCAGTTAAAGGAGCAATAGATCAGGAGCCTATGGAGATTTACAGAAAATAAAGCAAGCAAGCCAAAACCTATTCCCAAGAAGTGCAGCGTCCCTTTCATCGATTGGGATAGATTTCAGCAAGTGAGTGGACATAATAGACTGCACGAGGGGTTGGAAAGGTTCTTAAAGATCTGCAAAAACTCCAGTCAAACGTAGATTGAGTTAACATGGTTTTACTGATGGAACCAGACCCTTCTGTGCTCCTGCCAGCAGCACAGGGGCAGCTTCTAGAGAGCTGTCAAAAGATTCTGCCCAGGTGCTCTGATGCCTCCCAGTTGTTTGGGAATCACCTCATGTTGTTCTGGGGCACAATCAAGGAATAAGGTGGATGAAAACAACAAAAAAAGAACAAAACAGACAAAACCCAGTATCTGACCCAGGGGAGTTGATATTTGCCTATACCTACATTTCTTCTGAGTGGTTTTTTAAAATCTGACCATTTGGCAAAACTCACTGAAAAATAACAGCCAAATAGATTCAAACTTCACCTGGCAGTCCTGTCTGCTACACTGTTATAGACAACTACAAACCCTTGTTTTCAGGCAGAGATACCCATGAAAATGGGAGCAAAAATTCAGCAGGGGTTTAGGCCAGACAGAAGATGTGTGCTGATGCTGTGGCAAGGATTGCCTCTGGTGGCGTAATGCATTTAAGATTAAGCTGAATTTGAAAAATACAACTCATTAAGTTGAATTATGAAAATAATGCAAGAGGGCACTCACTAGAGGATTTTTATTTTCCTCCCCCCCCACCCCCTTCCCATTTTACCCCCATTTTTGCTTTTCTATGAAAACTCTACCACTCTTCTGGGAGATGTTTACACTGCCCAGACTTTTCCAGGGAAAGTTACCCCACCTAAGACATTTGCTGTGATCTGGAAACCCCTCTCGACTCCAGCTGTGGCCAGAGGCACAGGAACAGCAGTGAACAGGGTTTGCCATGCAGGCAGGCACAGAGCTGGGCTCATTCCCCTCATCCATTCCTCAGAGCAGCCTCGGGCCATTGACCTTCCAGAGTAAGCTGCAGAGCTCATCTCTTTCCTTCATGGGAAGTGGAAAAATGACTAAAAAGGCAAAAGCCGAGACTAAAAAAGCTATGATATGGAACAGCCTGCTTTTTTTATTTCCTCCTTCACATCTGTATTCATTATTCTAATCACAGCATACACTAGAAGAGCCTAGAATCTAGGGCAGGTGCTTTAAATGTCGTGCATTACTCCAATCCACTAAATATCTCAGAAATTTGGAACATCGTCGGTGATTGCTCAGTTACTAATTAACAGTGAAGGACAAAAAATCACTGCAAATGTGCTATTTGGCCAGGAATTAACAAAAAGGTAAAGTCTGGATGAGAAAGTATGTGTGTGTTAAAGGAATATGCAACACTTGAGGGCTGAAAGCATCTGGGGAGGGCAAAAATTTATCCTTTCTCAGACAACTTTAAATAAGAATAAAAGTCACACAAATTAGGGATAATTACTAAATATTGAAAAAAATCACTCTTTTTTGAGTTGTAAAGTTTTAAAAATATTTGTATGTAAACATGACAGAGTTAAGGTATGAGTTTCTTCAAAAAAACTTAAAATTAAGTTGGGCTTTATATTAAATATTAGCTATTCAAAAACCCAATTCACCATCTATGGTGCTCAACTACAAAAATGTTAAAGATGGATATATTATATATGTGAGATGTTGACCAAGAATTCAGAAGTTGATGAAAATAAGGATCTTTTAGTTACAGCTTGAACGTCTTTTGATACACAGTTTGATAATCTATTGGTTCAAAGATAAGTGAGAAAGACTTAGAATACGTTAAAAAAATAAAATTATAGTATGACAATGTGACTTTTTGTATTCAACACTTGCACAAGATAAATTCACTGAAAACTATCAGATTTATATGTCTAGAGAGGGGATATTCAGACTGTTGTACATCAAGTAATATTTCTTAGCAAAGAAGAAAGAAACAGTGTTCCTATTGAATCTCAATTGATTTGTGCACTGTTGCTGCCAACACAGACAAACACAGGAGATTAGTAAAGGGGGAAAATGCTTATTTTATATATAACTGGATAAAATGTGATCCATCATCCATGAAGGCACAGACTGTGCATCTCAGCTAAAACTGCTCCTTGCAGACATCTGGTCTAGACCATCACCTGGCCAGTCTGGTGCCCGGGCAGGTGCTCTGCTGCCTCTCAGGTGCTGTCTGGGAACCACCTGGTGCTGTTTTGGGACACAATCAGGGAATAAGATGGATGAAAACAACCAAAAAAAGAACAAAGGAGGCACTGGGGGAAAGTCGCAGGAAGATCTCCAGGGTACAGAGCTGGGATTTTTCCTTTCAGTAACTCCTGATCTGCCAAAGTGCATTTAGCTCTTCTCCCTGCCCTCAAATGCTCTGACTTTGGGTTTGGTGTTTTGGTTTTGGGTTGATTTTTGTTTGGATTTATTGTTTTGTTTGGGGTTTTTTTGGTTTTTTTTAGGGCAAGAGAAGATTGGGGTGTGTTTTTGTTTGGGGTTTTTTTTGTGGTTTTTTGGGGTGGGTTTTTTTTTTGGTTGTTTTTTAAAATTTTGACAAGGGTTATAATAGAAGATTTTTGCCATTTGATTTAGGTAGGTTCAGTTAATGACCTGTCACCTTTAGTTAACTAATTCAGAAAGTGTTCTCATTTTTCTGATTCACTCACTGTCCTAAGTACAGTCTATTATTCCATCAAAATTCTCATTGTCCTGGTTAACGTCAATGTTTCGAATTACTCCACTTTTTTCTCATTTCATTTGCCTTTTTCTTTTTCCTTTCACCCTAATCCCTCTGTATTTGCTCTAAGTAGTAGCTTAGGCACTTAAAATCACTGCAGTAATGAAAGTAATATCTGGGATCTCTATTAAATAACACAGCTGCCCTACAAGGATTGTTAAATTCTGACCAGCCCAGTCTGTTCTGAGAGCACGCCAACGGGCTGCAAATGAGATAAGAACACGTGTGCTGAGAATGCTGAGATGTAACAACACTGATAACGTTCCACATTTTAACGAGGATTCAGGGAGATGGACTGGGAACATCTGAGGGAAAAACGACACAGCTCAGGGAAAACAAGGAACAGACCAAGCAGCTTTAGTTCGTATCTACTCTAGATGGAGTAGGAGAACTAAATAATCAAATTCCAGCATCTTAAATCAAGGCACTGGAAATCTGAATTTCTAGTTTATTACATGAAAGTTATGTTGCTTGTTAGCTCAAGTGTTTCAGCCCTTCTCTTTTTTAGTTCAAAAATGTTAAATTTTGTAGTTCATCAATCCCACCACCTCAGAGCTGTTACTGGAGCTAAAAAACCTCATAAGGGAAAAAAATTAAAAACAAATTAATGTGAGAAGATGAGATAAATCAAGTAGTGAAGTCAAGAGTAAATTATCAAAAAGATCTTTTATCGAAAATGAATAATTTTTTCTACTTCAAGAGTAACCCATTAATTTTATTCCCCCCACTCCATTCCTTAGCATGATTGTAGTTCAAGCAGCATAATATAAAAATAGGCTTATTAAGATATGAAATGTGTTTAACTCTCATCATAAGCACCACAGTCCTTCAAAATTTAATTAAAAAATATATATAAATCAGGAGAGCATAAAAGCATTTGCACTTTTCAATAATTAAGGGAGAAAACGCATTTATAATTGGCAAACGGTAAGCAAAAGGGAGCCAGAAAATAAATGGCCTGGGTTGAATTTGGCAACTCTGGCAGGACTACGACTGCTTTCATTGATCTTAAATGAGCTTTTGCAGCATTTCCTACAGAGGAATTCCAGGGATTTTTTTCACAAGACAAGATGTAGGAGGTCCAGTGTGATTTGATACGAGTCAGGCAGAGCGATGCCTTGCGTATCTGTACATCATTTCTAATGACACTGGGCTCCCCAGTCCTGAAGGGAAAAGGAACACAAAATAAAAAGCATAAAATATATATTCCTCTTGAAGGCTTTTGTCTCACTGGTATCCCTCAATTAAGCAAATTCCCAAAGTCCTGTCTGGAGTAGCCAAAGAGAAGGGGTGGGGCCTGGCAGCACCTCCCTGACACAGGTGTGTAACACGTGAATCCTTCAGCAGTGGCTTATGCCACCTCTTCACTTTGCTTATTTACTTCTGCACAATCCTGTGCATCCCTTTCCTCCCATGGGGTAATCACCAGATGAGAAAGCACCAAAGAGTGCTTAGGCCAAGGCTCCATGGTGCTAAAGGAACATCCAAGGCACGGCCAATCCTGAAAATAGGAACCTGAGTGACAAATTCTGACCCTGGGGAGTCAGCAGCAGAGGTTATCAAACATTATTATTGTAACTGGCACAATTTCAGGGATTCTGGGAACTTGTTGAGAGAGCTTGCAATAAAATAACATGGTAAATCACAGCAGAGCAGAGATTGGGGTACAGCAAAAGTACTGATGGCGAAGGCAAAGTAATCAAAAAGATGAAATAGTTTGCCAATCATTATCAGCTCTTATTATATGATTATTATTTGGCTGAAATATCTATATCTCAGGACCTGTAGGAACTTTATTTCATAATTCATAGGCAGCCTGAGAGGTAGGCACACTTTTTGGGCGAATTTACAATATTAAAACACTTCTTCAAATTCAGTATACTGAGCCTTGAATGTTGCTTTCCACTTCATGTGATTCTGATGCTAAAGAATCAGGGTCCTGGTAATTACATCTCTATGTCACAAAGACAAAAACCACAGCTTCAAGGAGGAAATATAATAGTTCCCACCAGCCTAGAATTTGTGATCCCAGAGCTTTGCTCATTCAATTCCTTAAGGGAACCCAGTTCAATGAAAGATTCAATAGAATCTACTGAACAAACAAATAGCATTGAAACCACTTAGGCAAGAGCATTCAGGATTACACAGACTCTGTGGCTGCTTTAGCAAGTTGTCAGGGCAACAGTTTCACTTAATATTTAAATAAATATACTTAATGTGAAAGAAATACACAAGCATATTTGCTTGTCTGTATATTTTCCTCAATGAATGCAAAGCCCATACAAAAAGGTTCATTAGCAGAATTCCACAAAAGGAACATCAGTCTTTTCATCCTGTTCCTCAAAAATAAAATAAATTAAAAACCTAAAATCTCTGTAAATTAACAATCTGATGACATGTTAAGAACGTTTTCATTGTTTATTGGTTATGCATACATGTCTAGGAATTTCCAGAGTAAACCAGAACTTTTGTGTTAGGTTTGCTCAGGCATACAAATGGGAGCTGTTCCTGACCCTAAAACAGATGGAATCTGGTAAGTAGAGATACAATCTTGCACTCAAATAAAAGATAAGAGATATATTTTGTGTGCACATGCACAGGGTACACACACATCCAGAAATGCACATATGTGCTTTCTTTGGAGACAAAAAAAGCCTCAAAAAGGAGAGGCAGAACAGTCACAGTGGGCTAGGTACTCCTAAAAGCAAAAAGTAGTGTTTTAGTACCACTTACACTTAAGGTCATGGCAAAGATCTGATCTGGTTTTTCCCCTGTTCAGGATCAAGGAGCCCAGGTCCACCTTGCTCAGTTCCCCTGACATATTAAGACCAAGATGTTAAAAAATGATGATTGGGCCAAATGAAGTGTTTCAATCATTACAGAGCACTGTTTTACCTTGGCAGCAAAAAATAACAATTGTTTATATGATTCTTAAATATTTGTTTATTATCAGTGTGCTGAAAAAAACAAATAAATTCAATTACTCAGCCAGCAGGACACTGGAATCTGCTTAGGAGGAGAAATTAATTTAAAGTTATTGTTGAATTTTTATGGAAACCGAGGAATGAATTTTCCAGGACAACTGGAATGAGAGCAACAGCTTCAACACTTTTGTTTAGCCCTCTTAAAAGTTTAGGTTTTTTTAAGCTTTAGTGGAAGTTAAACCATATGTGTAAGTAATTATTGCTTTCTGTGATATCAAATGAACACATAAACAGGGATTATTCTATAAGCAGTAAATCTATTTGAAATCAGAATTTTTTTTTGTTGCCACCACAAGATGCCTGGGCAATGCCTGTGTCTGGTGGGCAGCACCTGGAGGTCTCCTTTACCTACTCCAGAAATAGAACTCTTTGCCATTTATTCTTTTCCATTCCTTTGATGTACCTTTATCATACAACATGACACTCTTCACAATTTCTCCATTTCCTGCAGGATGGAACATCACAGCTCAATGACAAAATGCAGCAGAAAATGAGCAAAAGCAAGAATGTGAAGGGCAGCAAGGACAGTGTTCTTCCCATCCAGCTCACAGGTGGGCTTTTTTCATTACTGCAATTAAGGAATAATTTATTAAGGGAAATGGATTGCAAGCTCTGAAAGCAGTGAATGAACATCCTGAAAGGAATCCTCTTTGCGACAGATCTGTCTGGATCACTTTTACTTCTGAGCTTCTGTTGAAGATGAAAATCATCCCCCACGATCCCATATGTGAATATAATAATGCAATCACAGAATAGTTTGGGTTGTAAGTGGTTTTAAAGACCATTTCTTTCCAATACCCCTGTCATGAGCAGGGGACACTTCCACTATCCCAAGTTCCTCAGAGCCCCATTCAGGCTGGCCTTGGCAACTTCCAGAGGTGGAGCTGCCAAAATCTCCCCAGGCAACCTGTTCCAGTACCTCATCACTCTCACAGTAAAGATTTTTTTCCTGGTATCTAATCCAAACCTGCTTTCATTCTGAAGCCATTCTCCCTTGTCCTGTCACTACATGCTCAAGTTCCTCTCCATCTTCCTTCTGGGTTCCCTTCAGGTGCTGTTTGTGGCACCAGGAAACACCAAACTCAAAGACTGAGAACCAAGTCCTGATTTTGAGATTACAGCTGTACCAATGGGAATGGCAGCCCAAAGGTGAAACAGCCTGGGAATGAAATAGGGAGTCTCCAGGGGGTGAGGCAACTATGTGCTGCTATATAAATTAAAACCCCCTTCACATTAAATAAAAAAAAAAAAAAAAAAAAAACCAACATAAAACTTGTTAGCTTTTAAAAATCTTCTGGCACACAAAGACAAATTAGTCCCAGCTAAAAAAACTTCCCAAGCCAAATTACAGTTGCCATCCAAACATCCTGTTGATAATGATTTCGTTCACTGAAACGTTACATGCACTGCTTCCATTTATAAATCTGCATTTCAGATGAAAAAGTGCAAAATAAGGTCTAGTAAATTAGATATTAAAGATTTTGCTACTGACTGCAGTTTCTGTTGCATTAGACAAGCACATTATTTGCCATAGCAGGCAGAAAAACAATGACTAAAGGCTGTTATTATGCTGTAACAGCTACATTAAGATAACTGCAAAAATAATTGTAGATTCACAACATCAGCTCTGTGTAAACAGTTCCAGAAACATTTCTATAACTTTAACTTGGTTTGCAGTGTTACATAAAGAACAGAGTTTCAGCCAAGGTATAGGGATTGACAATAGTAAAGTCTTGCAAATGCAGAAATAATAGTTCTGGTCTATTATACTACATCCATTTGTGCTAGCAAACATTTTAGGAACAGATCAAAGTGGCTGCTGGGCTCCTCACACTGCTATTCCATGTGGTTTGGGCAGTATCCTCTGGGTTTGGGACAGTCTTACCTTCTCTGCTGAAGCTTCATGAGAGGAAGTTTTATTAGATGCACATGGGAAGTCCTTGCAGTGGACAGAGGCCATGCATGGAAATATTGGGGGTCTAAGCAAAACACACCAAGGGACATTCAGAGTGCTTTTAGAGAAGAGACTGCTGCTTATTTCCACCTCTAAAGAATCTACATTTTTCTTCTCAAAATAGCTCTGGGAAAAGAGTTACCACATGGTCAGTGAAGACCATCCAGGGACTCACTTCAAAACTGCACATTACAGCTCTGATCTGAGCCACTGCCGTGGACACAGACTTGCAGGGCTACCAAATAATTTGCAGCACATTTATCTTTCTGAACTCAACTACCACTTTCCTGTTATCACTTTAAGAGGTTCAGGCCTTTTAGGTAACACTTCTAGAAAAATGTCACATAGCATTATTACACATCACTTGGTTAATTAAGCAGCATAATTTGCGGAAATATTGTGCAACAGTAGGTTGCTGTTGCTAATGATGAGACTTAGAGATGCAGAAAAGAAGTGGGTACAAAATAGTACAGAATGTGTATTAAAAAATAAGGCTAAATTACTCAAGTTTCTGTGACAGAGAGATACATTAACAGAAGATTTCAAAGCCGGAGAAACAGCTTCACTACAGACACCTACCAGAGATATCTGGATACCTGTGCTCCACATTGATTCCCCTATCACATGCCCTCCATCCCCAAACAAATCTGGCTTCCCCAGAAAGGATTATCAGACAGGTACCTGCTGCTGGCTCCTTGTGTCTTTTGCCAGCAGCAGTCCCTGTGAGAGATGAGGTGAGCAGCTGATCAATTCCAGTAAGAACTGGGAGCTAGAAACACTAAACTCTGTATGTGAGGCGCTCTTGAGGTTTCACATCCTTGTTTACCCTGGTCATTCTGTCACCTGAGTTCTTGACATTGCACCTGGAGCATAGGCAATACCTGCATACTGCTATGGACATGATTGGCTCCCCTAAAAGAGATGGGAAGAGGGTAAATTTGATTGTACCAATCCAGCAGATTGCAGCAGGGTTCACATCAGCTCACTCTCACTCACACACTGGGCATCAGAGCAACCTCAGCAGTGATGTGTCTTCTCAAACCCTTCATGTCTTCATACTTTGCTTTGCTTCCCCCAATGCAACAGGCTGTACCTGGTGAGTTTTGGAGTGATTCTCTCAATTTCTGTCATCAAGTCATCTGCCACATATCGGCTTTGAAAAGTGGAGATGTGTGGAACCCAAAACTGACTTTGAGATATATGCAAAGATATGCTCAGACTTACCATTTTTCCTCATGGGGAAAATACCCAAACTGCAACAAATATTGCTCAGCAGATGACATGAAGGAATAACTGTAAGAAGCTGAAGGTGGTTCATTCACACACCTCTGATTGCAGCTTACATCTGTGCTGTTCCAGTCATTGCTGTGAAGGCAACAGTCGAAACACTACTACTGATCTTTCAGGTCAGGGACAGCCTGAAAGGCTCTGCAAAGGGGCCCCCAAACCAGAGTGACAGAACCTGTAAAATCTGAGGAAGTTAGGAGGTAGAAGCTGGACCTTTAAGGATGAAGTAAAACATGGGCCAACACATTTGTTTGTGCTGCAGTTCCCTCTGTCTCCAAGTTCCTGAGAGACTTGTCTTTGATAAATCTTTTGATGGGCCCAAACCCTTTCAAATACCTGCACATCAAGGTCTCCACCTCCCTGGGAGGTGGGAGACAGAAAAATAGGAAGGGATAGGGATGCAAGGGCTGCTCAGAAGATCCATGTGGCTCGACGCAATAGAAAGAAAACAGCTTAGAGACACATAGGGCTGACCATGGCATAGTCCTGGGATGTGGCTGGAGTCTGCAGGGAGCACAACCACACCAGACACCTGCTTACATTGTCCAGAATAAACAGGAAGATTGACAAGCTCTGTTCAGAAAAAAGCAAAAGTAGACAAGACAGGTTGAAAGCTCTGCCTCACAGCAAAGCATACCACGGCTTGAAACCCATCAAGGCTGTTAATACTAAAGGTCAGTGCATTTAATCAGTCACAGGAATGTCTACCTGTAAACTACAGCCAGTGAGAAATCAGCAATTATTTTTCATGTTTAAACAACCTTGCACAGTGTTTCACATAACAAGGTATCAGCACTCAAGCTTAAATGGGACTATTGCAATCAGCCACTGTAACAAGCAGGCAGTGCAAGGCAAGCGTTTCCTGGCGAGAGCTTCTACAGCAGCAGCAGATGCATAACTCCAGGATATTTGCTCCTTTCATATTTTGTACTAGCTCTACCCAGTTGGGCAAATCATGTTCAGCTTGTTTCTAAATACTTAAGTCACATCACTGAATTCTTTGGGAATTTTTAAAATGGAGTTAATTGTCATAAAGAACAGTCCACTGTGTTAATTAATCCATGAGTATGAGGAAGTGCGTTACACTTGTATGATAAGACTGAGGAAAGGGGGCTGGTAGAGACCCAGAAAGTTATTGAAAAATAGAAGGAAGGGTTATTTCTGTGTAATAGCCCAACTAGAGCAAACACAAGTATTGAATGCAGCACTCACCCCCACTGACAGGCTGCAGGGAGACTGAGATGTCTATCAATCATGAAGAGTCAGTTTTCCAGCTCGAGCTACAGATCTCAGCAGCTTATGCTGTTCTAGAGAGTTGTATTTCCACAAAATCAGTTCCCCAATCCAGCTCAACACATGGCATCACCAGCATTTGTGCAAGGACCACAACCAGGACAGCCTGGCCCACCTGGGAAGGAAGATGCTGAGGGCAGCAGCTTGGCCAAACCACGGCCTGCCAAGCTCCCCAAAAGGCTCCAGGCAGAAGCTACACAGGTGACTGGAATTCTAGAAGTCCAAGGAAGCCTATGGAAAGGCCAACTCAATAGCCCTGTAACTTTAAATGATCATTAAAACCCTTTTTTTTTTTTTTTTTT
>VZTB01005561.1:29328-88226 GCA_013397245.1 Thryothorus ludovicianus | reverse complement strand
TTCTTATATATATATATATATATATAGTATACAGCCTGAGCTATGTGTTTATCTATAAATAGACAAGTATCAAGTACACTAAAAGTACATAGAGATTTTTTGATTAAAACCACTACAGGAAATCTAGGTATTCATCAGCAAAAAACACTATCAGAGATACATAAATTTTTACTTTCCATACCCTACGAAGAGTGTCTCAGAAGTTTATTCTTTCATATGCTGTTGCTNATAGTATACAGCCTGAGCTATGTGTTTATCTATAAATAGACAAGTATCAAGTACACTAAAAGTACATAGAGATTTTTTGATTAAAACCACTACAGGAAATCTAGGTATTCATCAGCAAAAAACACTATCAGAGATACATAAATTTTTACTTTCCATACCCTATGAAGAGTGTCTCAGAAGTTTATTCTTTCATATGCTGTTGCTGAATTATACCTTTTCAATAACCAGATTCAGTTCTATTGACCTGTGTTCTTCCAACTTGTTTTTTCTAATCACAAATATTATCCCATTCATATCTCCTTTACCATTTCCCAAGGCTCACTTGATGACAGAAGTGAAAACCCAAAGAACAGAACACTGAAGAGAATTTATTCAAAGCCAACCCACATCTTGACTGTCATCAATCACATCACCCTCAGAGTCTCTCTTCTGTTTCAAGCTTTCTGCTCATCCTGAACATCCTTTCCAGCCACTTCCTTCCCTCCAGGCTCACCCATACTGGGAGGGGCCCCAGGAGACCCAAACTCCCTGCTGGAAGCTGAGCTCTGAGGCCAGAGGAGGTTACTCAGGAGCTCAGTGAACTGTCCCTCTGCTCTCTCACCAACTGGTGAATTGTTTCAGCTTTGAGCCTTCTAAGGTTCACACAAACTCCACTATTTTAGGAAGCCAAGAAGACACCTAAAAACACACACAGGGAGGTTCATGAGGCCTTTTCTGATGGAGGAGAGTAACACGGGGATTGGAAAACAACAGATCTGTTTGAGACAGGATAACTCAGCTGCAAAGACCGTTTCTGACAAAGTTAATTTTCAAACGTTTAGTCATAAAATACCACTGCAAGTCTTTTTATTCTCAATTTGGCAGGAATGGAGTAACTGCTGGTAGATGTGCTAGCAGAAAGGAAGGTGGGGGATGGGAATCTTGTTTATAAGTCCTAAACAGAATGGGTTTTTGTTGGCACCTTTGACTTTTCTATACTGCATGTCTATATGATGCAGCTACACTGTCTGGAATTACATAAGACCCACACAGATCAAAGCTTCTTGCACTAAAACAGTATCTCTAGTAAAAAAAAAAGGCATATTTTTATAATCAAGCTCTTTCTCACCAACTATCTATCAAGATCACAGTCCATTCATGCTGGCTACCTCACAAATAGGACAAAACCAACTGGTACTACTACTGGCCAGGAATGTAAGACGTTTCCAGCCAAATTCTTACTCTTTTTTTTTTTTCCTGTGAATATCCAGAAAACTCCTAGGGAAAAAAACAGATTTAAAGAGTTAAGATACAGGAATATCACATGTAGGAAGCACCTGTGAACAGCAGCAACTATAGGCAGAAATATCACCTTACATATTTCAGGAAATGACTAAAACACACAGCAATCTCCAAATGTACCTAAAAACCCACAAGCAAGAGGTTGTGCAAATGACAACTGCTACTTTCAGATCTGTCAGACTAATTCAGTACCAGGTGCAGGCACAACCAAAATTGGCTGGAACTGCAATGAACTACTCTTCATCCGACTTTCAGGACTGGAAAACACCAAGCCCTAAAAATAATTTCAAGGTCATTTTGTAACAGATGGGAGAATTACTAGAACTCAGAGCTAGATCAGGCACTGTAGAAAAATACTCAGCAGCACATATCGCAGCTGGTAGATGCAGAAGGCAATGTCACAAGAGCCTGTGCCAACATTACCCCAAACTTTTAATTAAAATGAGGGCTTTAGACAATCTCCTGTCCCTGTATCACCACTAACTGTCACACATGGACACTATTCTAAGAATGTAATTAACCATCAAAGAATAAAATAGATGATAGCTCTTCCTTTCTGATTATAATTTACTATACAAAACCTCACACATTTTGGTTTGCATTTTGCTAGATATTGCACATGACAAAGAAGGTAAGCTTAAAATAATGTGAAGTCCTGCCCTCCAATTTGTTTTTTAATTTACAACTATACAGCAGGAATATGCAGAAAATAATTTCTTAGACTGTCTTGCTTCATTTATGCAAAAGTCCATATACTGCACAGGGTGTGTCCCAACATTTCTCCTTTATTATCTTCTGCACTCTTTAATCAGGTTGAGAAAAAGTACTTAAAAAAAGACAGTAAAACCCCCTGCAAAACAAGTACACTGAAGCTGATGATAGGATGAAACAAAATTACTAACAGAATAACTTTATATTACATTTGCTGGTGGTTTTAAGAAGCCAAATGATCAATGAAGATGAACAAATCAATTTAGAAGTCTTAATCATCAAGAGGTAAAAATCAAAAAGACTTTTGTGGCATTAAATTCTGACTGACTCACCTAGTTTGAAGAGTTAAGTTTCTAACTACAAACACCCTTTCATTTAATCTGTATATCTGTGCATGTCAGGGGAGAAAACAGTTAAAGATTACATCAGTCCCTTAAAATTCAATACATAAGTCCTTACCATGAGAGTTATTTAAATGAGTATTTTCAAAGCTAAGGTCACTAAAAGCTTTTAGATCATTTCAATCTATGGGAGTATTTTAATTTGTCCACAGACTCAAGGAAGCAGGAAGTTGCACTTTGACATTGAATAGTATACATTAAGGTCAAGGTTAAAAACTCAAGCCTGTAATAAGGATATTCTTAAAATAAACTATGTAATTTCACCTTCATTTAATGTGAAAAGATTGTATCACTGAATGCCAAAAATAGAGAAACAGAGAAAAGACAGCACTGGGGACAGGGGAAAAGGAATACTCTGACATCTATTTATTTTTTTAACTAATTGGAATGAACTACAGAAAAGGCAAATCTATAAAAGTCAACATATGTTAAACAATTATATTTCACAATAAATCATATACTACTTTTCCAATGACACACAATCCTCTGCAATATTCCACTTAGCCTGCTAATTACTCAGTTTCTGGTGTTGCACTAAGTAGGAAAGTATAACCCCTCCATTTTCATATAAATCCAAACTTCTGGCGTGGTACAAAAAATTTACTGAGAGACTTATTGCTAGCTAGTTCTTTCCTACAGCAAAATTCAGTCAGGTTGGATACCTTAGAAAAGACCAACAAGACATTTTGAGTGATGTGTTATTAAAAAATTACACTTTTTCTTCCCCCTGCCCCATATCTAAGTTTCACATCCAATCACAAAAGCCAAGTAAGGTAGCAATACATGAATTAATCCATAAAGGGGCACTAAGAGCTGACAGGGTGTGCAGCACTTAATTTACATCTTGCAAAGAGATGAAGAGACATAAGCAAGACTAAAGGTCTACAGAAGCATTCAAAAAGCACACATCTTTTATAAAACAGCCCTCCAAGAAGACTAGTATGAGAACACCAGAGTGGAGTTGTAAACAGAAATGAAACTGTGGTAAAAAGAGTCTATTCTTAAAGAAACAAAATGGTTCACAGCTTGTTGTCAGAAAGTTTGATTACATAGAATGTTATGTACATTTCATGCATTGGTTAACAATCCATTATAGAAAAAGCACTGAAATGGAAAGATTAGTACAGTTATTTAAGTAAGTCATATTAAAAAGGGTATTTCTGTGCATTTCCTATGGAGTTTTCAATGAAAACTCCATAGTTTCCATGTGTCTGATGGAATTCTGGCCCTCTAATAGCTTTACTAATAAACAAGTCTGAAAATTGTACAGTGAATGTTGTACATGCTCAGCAGTGTTTACAAAGCTTCATCTTCTTCCAGGATCCTTGCTCCAGGAATTTCATATCTCCCTTCTTCTCATTTTGATATGCCACCTTGAATATTCCTTTTCTTAGGTGATTTTTTAGAATGAATCATGTCACATTTAATCTTCTATTTTTGTTACACATTTGTGTGCTATTTAAGCTTGCCTTGAGAAGCAGAATTATTGCGTGTGATTTCATTTTGTCAGAGCCCTCTGGGCATGTTTTGCTGACAATGCCTACTCGCATTCCTTAAGGGAGGTGCATCTCCCATTAAAAAATTACTTCTTCAAAGTTTGTAGTAGAGGAGAAACTAAAATTTTTGAAGCAAGAAACGTAAGTCTCACACATTATGGATTACTATTAAACAACAGGAATAATTATTAAACAACAGGAAAAGAACTTTCATGAGTTTACTGGGGTAGCATCATGTGTTCTTTGAAAATAAATTTGGTGGAAAGATTTTTGAGTTGGATTTTAGAAACTGCAATCGAGACCAAAGAAACTTCTAAGCAGGACAAATTACCCAATAACTTGGATATAAATTATTTGAAATAAAGCATCTTTGTTTTACTGCAAAATAGCAGCTGGAGGCATTTACTGTAACTTTTGTTCTTTCTTATGAGAAAATCTATTTGGTGAATTTAGGTTTTACAGATTTTTTTTTTCTCAATTACTTTCACTGGGTGTCCTTTCACTGGTGCTTTACCTTAATTTGGGGTATGTGGCACCCTCTGGGGGGGCTGGCTGGAGGTGCTCTGTGAATGGGGTGGCAGAAGGACACAAGAAAGTTCACCTGGGTTTCTTCCTGACCTGGAGGTGCCATTGCCATGCCACAGCTTAAGCTGCAAAAGTGCATTTGCTGCTGTGGCTGCCACATGCCTTAACTTCCACATACCCCTCAGCAAGCTGCAGCTTCACATCCTGTCACATTTTTTTCTGGCTTGCACTCACCATCTAATGGACTAAATGTGAATTATACATTCCAAGCTACAGTTAATTGGCTTGCAAAAGTTAACTTAGTGATAGATAATTAAGATGCTCTCCAATCACCCAGGCAATGTATTTGAATTGGGCACACGAAGCAAGAAGTCTGGAAGCTGTAATTTGCTACATAACCTTCAGGAATGAAATCTTAGACCTTTCATTTCAAATTAGCACAAATTCTTACCCATGCTATGAAGGCACTGCCACAAACAGACATTTAAAAAAAAAGATCCAAAACCCATTTCTAAGATCCTCTGCACCAAGCACAACGAAAGCACAAAAAATTCTTTTGTGTAAAGAAAATATTTTAAATCATGCCAATACTTTGGATACGATGAAAGAAAGAGAGAGAGAGGTTAGAAGTGACAATTATTGTCAGGAGCTTAGATCTCAGGAGAAAAGTTAAGATGTGACACTAGAAATTCATGTTCTGTTTAGTCATGGAAAGGGAGTGACCACACAAGTCAGTGCAGATGCTCCATTCTTGCAGGTTTTTAAGGCTGCAAACATAACTTGTGTACCAATATACCTGTTCATTGGGAAACACACCCTTCACTCACATAAACATTTTAGATATGATAAAACCTACTCAGCAATATAAGTAATTTCAGAACTTTTACAGTGAACTCTTGCCTTAATTCCCAGCCTTTCTGAATCTTATTTTCTCATGCTTGTGAGGGTATACACATATGTGAATGCATACAGAAAGAATGGGAAATATGTGCACATATACATACATAAAGAATAGGTAAAATAACATTTTGCAATTGTTAATTGTGATGATTCTGATTTCAAGAGCAATTAAGAAAGGCAGAGTTTTATTAGTGACCACCTCAGCTAACAGAAATTGTATGCAAGGATAGGTTTCCCAGTTCTTCTCAGTTGATTTGTGGGAAACTCTTTATCCACGATTCATATCACTTTAGGACTGGAAATCCTTGAAAAGTCTTGATGTGAACAGAGATACCCTGTTCCATTTTGCAAAGTTCAAAGTTTTTCTGTAAACTGAGGAGGAACAAGCCAGTTGTCAAACACAATTGGCTCTAATTCGTGTTTGTAGAGTTAAGCACTTGATTTTAAGAAAGTTTCAGGTTTTGCAGAGCTTTACACAAAGTAAGCATGGAGTTTTTCAACATGAAAAAAAGCAAATTATAATATTAGGATACAACTCAAAAGCATATTAGCAGGTTTCCGTGCATGTTGGCAAGGAACACTGTTTGTCAGCCACTGCAAAAGTGCATAGAAATATAAAAGTAAGGTTGAAAGAGAAAAATTAGTTAACATTATAGGTTATAATCAAATCACAAGGTTAATTTCAGATAATAAATTAAAAACACCCCCTTCCCCCAAATATTAGAAGAGACTCCATATTTGTCCAAAGAACTGAAAAACTTACACAGATGAAAGTAAAATTAAAAGAAACAAACTCCCAAACAATTTACTTACCATAATTGAATTAGGTCGATAATTGTGAGGATATTCTTCAGAGAAGTACTCTGTATTGTGGTCCAGCCTTTGATGCCCTCCATATTCTCCAGCATCAGAATCCAGAAGGATTTTATACTTAAAGGCAACTGTTAAGGAACTATGCCAATTACCTCTTAAACAGAAAAGAAATCAAAGCAAAAAATCTTGAAGTACTGCAGTAATGCAAGCATGCTGATATATTCAATATAAAGCAAAAAAAAAACCAAACAACAAAATCTAAGAAAAGAGTGGAAAAACTTACAGAATATATAGAAGTTATATGATGCTTTGTCCCAAAAATTTAAATTTTAGCACAGTGACTCTCCAATTAAGACAAGTACCTCCCAGTCTCCTCTGCAATCTTATGAATGATAAGTTTATAGCATTACAGCAGATATGCACTGCACTTTAGGTGATGAACTAGACTAAAGATGTACCACTAAACAAAACAAAACATTTGACCTGCATTTCAGAAGTAATGAAATTGTGACCATCAAAATCAATCAATAATTTACCAATATTTTACAGTCTGTCAGAATCTGATCAAGTGTCAGTGAGAAAAGCAGGTAATTTTACAGAAGAGAATCCCACAACTCCTCTGAGAAAAGAGCTGGAATTATTACAGCACAAAGGAACAAAAGAAATAATATATTGTAAGAGAAGGGTGTTTAAGAGACAAATATTCTGACTGCAGTTGTTAATATAAGGTGAATTATTTAAAAAAGTGTAGCAATGAGTTGGAATACCTGCACGTACTTCAAAGGATTCAAACAGATTTAGCATAAAATAAAAGATGAAATAAAGTTGAAACAATAAAGTCAGAAAACACAAGGAAATAAATGGGGAAACAGAGAGATAATTCATATTCAGAAGTCAATTTGTTCTCATTTGGGAAAACCACAAATAAATTTTCATTTTTTTATTATTTCAGTGTCTTGTATTTTCTTGATTGGACATAATTAAAACATCTTTTTCCCTCCTTTAGTTACAGGAGAAAGCAATATCCACTTCCCGCCACCCAAAAAAGAGAGGGAAATAACAATGTTTTATAATCCACAATCTGCTTCCTCTACTCCAAGCTGTGGAAGAATCTTCCCTAGAGCTCATATTTAATAGGATTTGGGACAAGTGAAGCAACACTCTTTCAAAAAAGTCAGTGGTTCTTAAACTGTTCTTAGTATTCTGTGTTTGCTCAACCTTTTGAAAACAGGCCTGCTCAAAACCTGAAGGATTTTATAAACCAGATTTGTTTTCAAGTCTCTTTACAGAGCTCCATTAGATGAGGTGGGAAATTTCCCAATCACCTGCCTAACTGATTGAAAACTCTGATGACAAGGGAGGCTGGAGCATGACATCACACAGAAGTAACCACAAATGGACTCTGAGACACTTCAGTCTAGAAGATTGCAACAAAGAACAGTAAATGCACATAAGGAAAACAGCAAAGCTGTCAATTAGGTCCCAAATCACAAATGGTAACTAATCCCTTCCCTACAAGTGTTTGCAGCAAAATGAGAGAATGGTCCAAAACTGCCAGGTTAGCTGTTGAGTTCTGCAGGGCACGTGCCCAAAGATCACCACATTCTCCAGCAAAATCTTCATGTTTGTTATCTTCCTTCGTTAAAAAAAAAAATTAAAAAAAGCTTGGAAGATTTTATTTCGCCAGCTTTAGCCCTCAAAGCTTTTCATGTGCACATCACACACCTCTCCCCTCCTTTCTTAAACATGATCAAATTACCATTCATTTGTTGTCATGTATGAAATGCAAATCCACAAACTACAGGATCCAGTCTCTTCAGAGTCCTTTCAGCAGCAGCAACATCTGCTTTCATTCCACTGCATATTTCATTAACATGGCAGGAGAATGCCTCCATCAAGCCTTTCACACCTTGCTTTGGTGATCTGCACTACACATTAAATTTAATAAGTTATCAATGCTGCTGAAAGCCCTGACATGTTTAATGATTCCCTCAAAACTATTTGCAGCAATGCCATTGTTATAGCTACGCTGCTTTAAAAACAATTCATAGAATTATGTCTGCATTGCCAGAGTGCACTGCTGAACTTAATATCACCATGTCTTCACACATATATAGCATATTTTATGTAAATACTGTTAGCCAGGTCCTGAATAATGGGGTCACAAAAGAATTTTAAGATCTTCGCAGATCACATATTTTTCTGGGAAAAAGAATTAGTTTGGTAAGCATGTGCATTTACCTTCCAACTTAAAGCCTCACAAAAAAGTCAGTTTTCACATTTCAGACTTTTACAAGCATCTAGTTTTCTGAAGATTACTGTCACAAAAACATTAAACAACAGATGTGCATTTTAATTAAGTACATAATAGAAGTATTTTTAATGCAGTGAGGTCTGTTTTGCTTCTGTGACAGTGTTGGAAATATTAGCTTGTATTCTCACTGGGAAAACAAAAAAAAGCCTGATTTCCGTTTGGTGCTCCAACTAAATCTTCTACCCACTAGAAGGGAGGAGAGTAGCAAAAGCAATGAACCCTTGTATAGACAGAGCTGAAAATGGAAAAATTGATACATTAAGTACCACATTAATTACAGAATTACTATGCATTTATTATGTTTTGAAATACATATTTTAACATAATTTTAAAATTTAATCTTCTGCATGTTTAGTGACATATTTGCAAAGTAAATGCAAGTCATAAAATAGGATAATTTGTATTTTTTCCAACATTTACTGCTGATAAAAGAAACCAAGTAGTGCTTGTGGGGGTGATAGAGTCTTAAGTGGTTAGGCCACTTTGCTTTTAATAATTCTTGAATTTCACTGAAAAAACTAGCATAACTAATTTCAAGATGATGGGTACCACTTTTGCTTCTCTCCACACACTGCTAATTTTGAAGACTAAGAACTCAATCTATAAGTGACAAAAAGCTTATGGAGAGTATTTGGCTAAATTCTGCAGTGAAATTTAACACCTTGGCCTGACAAAATTCAGCTCAGGATATTCCATTGACAGCTGAAGCCACTTAAGCACACAGCAATGCACAAGTACTCAGAGGGAGGGGGGTACTGTCCCTTTTTGCTTCTGAAAAATATGTTTCTTGTTTAAACCACATGTAAATTTACAGGTATGTCAATTCATGTTAGTTGCTGATTATAAACATGAAATGCAGATTTAATTTTGAGTCAAGATAAAAAAACCTTGTAAAAAAAAGGAGGGGATATACACATATAGGTTAATTTTAATGAGACTTCCAACACAGATGAAAAATTATTTAACAAAATCAAGTGTGAAATCTCAAGGAAAAGAAGTAATTTCTGAAATCTTTAAGCCCCTTTCCTGTTTTTTCTCCACCTTTTTAATCACATTCCTTTTGAATAGAGGAAAGGTTTCCATATTGAATTTTCACTGCAGACTGGCCTTGGAATCCAAGCACTGTCACTGCCTAGATAGATCTAGGCAGTATTAAAAACACAAAATTGCAAACTTATGAATGGTTTCCCCATTAACATTCAAAGTTTTATCTACAATCAGAAAACTAGAGACAGTTGACCTAGATGTTGATTGTTCATCTACCTCAAAACTGAAGCAAATTAGGCAGAAATAATTTGTAAGTTCAAGCTGCCTTTCTCCTGAAAAGGCTTCTGAAAGAGCATAATTTATGAAGTAAAATTCCAGCACAAGCACAGAAATGTTTTTCTTTTTCCTTCACATAATGAGTCAGAAATTGGGGAGCTTTCTATGCCACTCTTACACAGACTCACAGCGCTGCAAACCTCTGGCTTCTCCCGTGCAGATCAAAGAGGCAGTCCCACATTAGTATGCTGTATTTCTAATTCACACCTATTAACCTCAAGTATCAACTACCTTGATGGAATTTAGCATTTGACTGATCCGAAATTAAGTCCTTTGTCTCAACGTGCCAGAATTCCACCAGGCAGGGACAGTTACACAACCGCACTTCAAAGCGGCGTCCTGTCCTTGCCTTCAGCAATCGCACGCCAGTGACTCATTTAAATGACCTTACTTGCTCATTAGAAGCTCTAGGTGCACGTTGTAAATGTCAGAGAGCCTGAATTAGTGTGGGGATTTTTACAAAAAAGTGTATTTTTGCAGCATTTTGACGACAGTATTTGTGATTCCTCAGGTCGAATCTAGTTATTTGCTTACGGACAACTCTGGCTTCAAATCACAGAATATCCTGAGTTGGAAGAGAGCCATTAGGATCCAAGTCCAGCTCCTGGCCTAGAACAGGACAGCCCCAAGAATCATATGTGCCTGAAAGCATTGTCCAAATGCTCCTGGATCTCTGTCACATTTGGTGCTGTGACCACTGCCTTGGGGAGCCTGTTCCAGTGCCCAGGCACCCTCTGGGTAAAGAACCTTTTCCTAATATCCAACCTAAACCTGACACAGGTTCGTACCATCCCCTCGGGTCCTGTCACTGGTCATCAGACAGAAAAGATGAGTACCTGAATGTCCTTGTGAATCCTAAATTCATGCCACTCAGGTATTCATTCACTCTGGGACGACAGTAAAAAGGTAAAAATAGCAATATGTAAAACAAAGAAAGCACTCTTTCCCATGACATTTCTTCTCTGCTTGAGGAGTATATGACAACATAAAATGTCAAAATATAGAGATAAGCTAGCAGCAATTCATACTGCTCAACATTCACTGACTCCCATGCTCACATAAAAAATTAAGGTCTCATTCCTTGAATATCTCCCACCAAGGTACAGCACCTTAGGAGAACAAATCGTAGAACAGAGCAACCCAATAACAAGGAAAATGAGTCAAGAGAGAGGAATGAAGTATAAGCAGGAAGGAAAAACTGACCACAAACTGACTGTGACTTTTCACATAGACATTGACTAGCTGAATGTTCACAGAAAGACTTTCCAAAGCAGGTGGGACCAGCAGAACTGTAATGTCTACTGACTACAGCTTCTCTTATAAAAATAGAATTAGGGTTATTATACCAACAGCCTACAAATACAGAACAGTGGAAAGAATGACATTTTCAGCGAGTTCAGAATGAAGGACTGCCTACAAAAATGCAGGCCAGGCAGGAAACTCAGCACCTTTCAATACACCTGGTAACATATCTGAGAAGCTGTACCAGCTTAGAAATACATATCACTACAATATACAGATAGACCAAAACCATCCAGTTAATAAAGACAAATTTAATAAGTGTTAGATGCACTCACTCATCTAGTTCAATCCACAAAACAAACCTAAGTATTGAAAGGATCAGCCCATTTCCCAAAATTCACAATATAATTCAGAAAAATGTTTGATTAAAAAACATTTGATCAATATATTTTAGTAACTTGTCTATTCAGGCTTGTAACAGCAAAGGGTATCAAATTAAAAATCTACTAATTTATTAAAAGAAACAAACAGACTAACAACAAACTTTTGCTTTTAGGTACTTCCTCTTCACATCTAAGATTTAAGGGGACCATAAATAGTTCCTTATCTAGTAAAGAAGTTGTTCTGAGGATTTAATGTTACGTTACCATATGTTCTAATAAAAGGCCATACTTAACTGAAGTCAGGTTAAAAGGTACTGTTAAAAACAATACATAAAATTCATGGTTCTAATTGCAGGGGAAGAGTTAGGAAGAAACCTTAGTCAACATTAAAACATCCCAAAGTGTNCCATTTTTGGAGTCACTAAGAATTTGGAGACAAATGCAAAACCAGTCAATTACTTGAGTAATCTTCCACTGATAGCTGATCTAAAAGCACATTCTCAGTTAACTCAGTTTTAAAGAAGAAATGTACAAATACAAACGTCCTGATGAAGGTTTGCACTAATGCACTTTCCTGGGTGACTCCATGCAGCATCACCCCACTGTGGTGGCTTTCTGTCCTACATTTAAGAAGTGGGAGTTACTTGCTTTTTCATTCCTCAATAGAATTCCAAAAAACAAGGCTTTAAATTGCATTTTTTTACTTTTGTTTTCTACAAAATGGTCTCTTATGAAGAAGACTAATTTACAGACGATTTTTTTGCTGTACACAAACAAAGCAATATTCTATTGGTGAGAATAAAGTGATTTCTTACCTTTTAACTACAGGTTGAATTCATATTAGGGAAAAAAGATCTAAAATCAGCTTTCAANTGTCCAAATGCTCCTGGATCTCTGTCACATTTGGTGCTGTGACCACTGCCTTGGGGAGCCTGTTCCAGTGCCCAGGCACCCTCTGGGTAAAGAACCTTTTCCTAATATCCAACCTAAACCTGACACAGGTTCGTACCATCCCCTCGGGTCCTGTCACTGGTCATCAGACAGAAAAGATGAGTACCTGAATGTCCTTGTGAATCCTAAATTCATGCCACTCAGGTATTCATTCACTCTGGGACTACAGTAAAAAGGTAAAAATAGCAATATGTAAAACAAAGAAAGCACTCTTTCCCATGACATTTCTTCTCTGCTTGAGGAGTATATGACAACATAAAATGTCAAAATATAGAGATAAGCTAGCAGCAATTCATACTGCTCAACATTCACTGACTCCCATGCTCACATAAAAAATTAAGGTCTCATTCCTTGAATATCTCCCACCAAGGTACAGCACCTTAGGAGAACAAATCGTAGAACAGAGCAACCCAATAACAAGGAAAATGAGTCAAGAGAGAGGAATGAAGTATAAGCAGGAAGGAAAAACTGACCACAAACTGACTGTGACTTTTCACATAGACATTGACTAACTGAATGTTCACAGAAAGACTTTCCAAAGCAGGTGGGACCAGCAGAACTGTAATGTCTACTGACTACAGCTTCTCTTATAAAAATAGAATTAGGGTTATTATACCAACAGCCTACAAATACAGAACAGTGGAAAGAATGACATTTTCAGCGAGTTCAGAATGAAGGACTGCCTACAAAAATGCAGGCCAGGCAGGAAACTCAGCACCTTTCAATACACCTGGTAACATATCTGAGAAGCTGTACCAGCTTAGAAATACATATCACTACAATATACAGATAGACCAAAACCATCCAGTTAATAAAGGCAAATTTAATAAGTGTTAGATGCACTCACTCATCTAGTTCAATCCACAAAACAAACCTAAGTATTGAAAGGATCAGCCCATTTCCCAAAATTCACAATATAATTCAGAAAAATGTTTGATTAAAAAACATTTGATCAATATATTTTAGTAACTTGTCTATTCAGGCTTGTAACAGCAAAGGGTATCAAATTAAAAATCTACTAATTTATTAAAAGAAACAAACAGACTAACAACAAACTTTTGCTTTTAGGTACTTCCTCTTCACATCTAAGATTTAAGGGGACCTTAAATAGTTCCTTATCTAGTGAAGAAGTTGTTCTGAGGATTTACCATATGTCCTAATAATAGGACATACTTTACTGAAGTCAGGTTAAAAGGTACTGTTAAAAAACAATACATAAAATTCATGGTTCTAATTGCAAGGGAAGAGTTAGGAAGAAACCTTAGTCAACATTAAAACACTCCAAAGTGTTTAAAGAAAATAGATAAGGAAATTCCTCTAGATATTAAATAGCTCCTCTACTCTTCTCTGGTGAGCTGCCCCTCCCAGAGTACTGTGTGCAGCTCTGGGATCCTCACGACAGAAAATTCCATGACTGAACCAAAGCAACTGAAACAGGGAATTACCCTGAAAGGCTGATAAAGAAAGAGTAGGCTAAAACTGGAACTGCAGTGCTTTAAACTGACACAGAAAGAGTCACAGGCTGTGTTTGTCAAAGGACTTGAAAGAAACCAAATCTGGGCAACTAAAATTCCTCCTGAAAATCAGCATCCATTTTTGGCGTCACTAAGAATTTGGAGACAAATGCAAAACCAGTCAATTACTTGAGTAATCTTCCACTGATAGCTGATCTAAAAGCACATTCTCAGTTAACTCAGTTTTAAAGAAGAAATGTACAAATACAAACTTCCTGATGAAGGTTTGCACTAATGCACTTTCCTGGGTGACTCCATGCAGCATCACCCCACTGTGGTGGCTTTCTGTCCTACATTTAAGAAGTGGGAGTTACCTGCTTTTTCATTCCTCAACAGAATTCCAAAAAAACAGCTTCACAAGGGTTTGAATTTCATTTTTTTTAGCTTTTGTTTACTACAAAATGGTCTCTTATAAAGAACACTAATTTATAGATTTTTTTTGCTGTACACAAACAAAGCAATATTCTATTGGTGAGAATAAAGTGATTTCTTACCTTTTAACTACAGGTTGAATTCATATTAGGGGAAAAAGATCTAAAATCAGCTTTCAATTTCTAACACTTTTCCTCACAAACAGAACAGTAAAGAAAAGGATATTTTCCTGGTGTTTCAATACCCACTCTGTAGTCCACATAACTTTGGTATGGATGGAAGTTGAAAATAAAAATAAGACCTGCTCTCTCAAATGCTATGACCTTATTAGATTCATGCTTTTCACTCACATAGGCCTAGGGGGAAAAGAAAAAAAACAACACTTTAAAAATATTTAATTTCTAACTAAATTAACAAAACCTAGAAAATCCCCACTGCTTCTGTACCTCATTTCAAGTAATACAGATAAATATTCAAGCAACAGAGATAAAGGCATTAACATGTAAACTGAAATTGTTTATCTATGAAATGCCATATAAAGTTTTTGATTATTAAACTGTAGCTTAGTTTTCATAAGGCAACGTAAAATTACAGAGGTGGAAGCCTGTTCAATATAAAGCACTTGAAAAATTCTTGCTCAAAGAATTGGTAACGTGGTCTTTTCATCACACTTTCCTTTAGAAAAAATGGATTCCTTTTGGCAAATGAAATCTTCAGCCTATTTGTTATGGGGATCTGCATCACGTTTACTATTATTAATTCAGAAAATTAAGCACTCAATATTTTTTTCTTTGTTTTTTCATAAATCTGTGTGAGAAACAGCTTTGATAAGCCACAATAAATGTCTGCACATACCACCTTTGTTTCACTTGCTAAAGCCATTAATAAATAACTAGACATCAATTAAAAAAATCTTCAAAGTGTATTATTCTTTAAAGTGGACTAATATGAAATAATTAAACACAGAAATGATAACAATTTATCTTCTTTTAAAAAAATTACTGCGCAATACTAGCCTAAAAAATGCAAATACAGAAGCAGCAGGTTGAGGACTAGGAGATTATAACTTACACTAGACTCTTCTGAAAGTTTTTCCTCAGGAATGGAGTAGTTATTCTTATAAAGTATAATGTCAGAACAAGTTATACTTTTTCAAAGCAATCCTTGGATTGGATTATAAGCAATTTCATAGTCTGCTTTACCCAATCCAGAGTTACTAAATAAAAAATAGGGAAAATAATAGGAAAAGACTTTGTTATGAAGCTAAAGGGAGACTCAGGTTTTTATTATCTGTGGAAGATATTTCAGTGCCATGTTTTGACAACTTGAAAGGTATGGTGAGGCATTACACAGCGCATAATAAAGTACTGTTTGGAATTTCAGCATGCAAATTTGGAAATGTTATTACTCTACACTCGTACCCAACTGGTGACTATAATGTCTCATTTTGTGTATGCAGCTTACCTGGGGAGATGCAAGCCAGCCAAATCTTTCTTCCAATTTATTCATATCTCTATCAAAGGCATTTAGGAATTTATAGCGAAGAAGATCATCCTCAGTAAGATTAAACTGTCTTCTGGCATAGTGGTAGCTCTCATTATTCCCTATTCTGGGAAAGTCAAGCCATTCTGGATGTCCAAATTCATTACCTGCATTTAAAAATATCAAAAGATCTGTGGACTCACATGCTAAGAATACACTAAACCCACAAAAGCAGAATATATCAATGTGTATTTCCTCTCTACAAGTTTTAAATTCTAAAGAATCAGCTCTCATATATGAACCAGTCATTTTATTGTTATGTCTCTCATTTATAAACACATCTCTCAGAACTTTCATTTATGTTAGCAGGGTTGTTTGGCCATTAAAATGACAAGAGAAAAATATCCACGGACTCCAGGGCAAGTATAAAGTGACGAATTATGATGCCATGCTTAAAAATTTCCCAAAAATTTGTGTGTGTGAGTAAGTGCCATTATAACTCAATTTAGTTTTCCACAGCAGTAGTTTAATAAGTCTGTCAGTCCCATTGAGATTATCTAGCCCAAAAATCTACTGAGCAGACTTCTCTGGAAGACAAAGAAAAGGTTTATTCAAACTTAGGCCACATTCAAAAAGAAGGGAAAAGGTTGACATTTAGACAAAAAAAAGTTTAGCTTCTCTTATGTAGAATCTCCAAAGCAAATCTTAGATGTCAAAGCTAAAGATTAAAAGCAAGACCTCATTTAGGACTCAATATTTTGAATGACTTTAATGTATCCAAAGTTTCCTTGGTTTATATATGGTCATTATTACAGTTTGAGACAATTCCAAATGTACTTAATAATTCTTACTCATGCTACATGAGTAGAATTATTATGAGTAGAAACATGTTGTCCTGCAGACTCTGTCATTTTGGACTATTCACTTGACACAGGATTAAAGAGTATCAAGTAGCCTACAAATTAAACATTCATTTCAAAGCCCACGACATTTGATCCATGACAAACATTCCAGAGATTACACAACACCCACTCCCCATAAAACAGAGACAAAACCGCAGACCTGGAAATGTGCATGGAAAGCAACATGATGAAATTTAAGAGGTTTTCTACTAAAACAAAAAAACCAAAAGAATAGTAAATAAATTCTCACATTTCCACAAGCTGTTACTCAAGGTTTGTCAATGAACTGGAGCTTTGTGAGCTGACAAAGGGCAAGGATGCCAAGGGAAGGAAGAGATTCCTGGCTGGATACCCTGCGTGTGCATCCACCACCAATCTGCTGTCCCACCCAGCCTGCACTGCCCAGGAGGCCTGCAGGACACAGGCAGCAGGGACAACTATGAACTTTGATTTGTGAAATGATTTCTGCAATTCCATGCTTCACAGGAACAAAGAAATGAACAGAGAACAAAAGAGAAAAGCCTCATATATATTTAGGAGAGTCCTTCAGAGTGGTATCTGCTTTGTAAACGAACTGACAAGTTGTAAATTAAATTTCCTATTCAAAAGCTAAACCACCAAATTTCATATTCAGCTCAAAACTGGAGACAAATATAAAGAATCAGAATCACAGCAGGACTTTCAAAATGACCTTGGCATAATGCTGGACTGAGCTCTTAAACTGTGCTAACAATACGGTTTAGAAAATGAGGAAAGATATTGCTACAAAATAGACACTGTATCTAACCAAATTCAATATTCTCTGAAGAGTTGGGCAAGGTATTACCTTCTTTTGTGATCTGCACACTATTGAAAAGATGACCTGCATGAGATAGCTCAGCTAAACACAGCAAAAAAACATCAGAAAGTCAGAGATGACACATACCTCAAATTGATAGGCAAGGAAATCATACACAGTTGTTCAAGAAAGAAACAAAAATATGGGAAATAAGCAATAGAAGATGGCAAATAAATCAGCCTGAACTAGCCCATCATTTCCACAGATTATTTCACTCTAAGTAAAGCAGACTTCCTTCAGGTTTATAATGCATAATGACTCCCTCCCCTCCACTTGCTTTGCCTATTTCCCCACCACAGTATCTAGAGTGGTTCCAATGCTGTTTTGTGGTCTTGACTTTTTAAAGGGAACGATATAAATGCAGCAAAATACTAAAAGCAGCCTTAATTTCCTAACTATTACGAATGACTATTAAGAAAAAAGGGTTAGCACAGTGCAGCAACTTTACAAAACACTAAGATACTTTCTGTTGCCAAAAACAAAAGCCAAGGTCTAAACTCTGCATGCACTTAGTCCATGTCTATGAGTATCTCCTGGAGAATATGGTCCTGACCCTTTTGTGCTAGTTGCTTGACTGTAAAAGGGTCATTTGATTTCTTTTTATAGGAAGAAAAATAGTTCATAAATTGTAACAGGATGAATTCAAGTAGTTTTAGTTATGTTTTTAAAGTACAGGGAAAAGAACATAACATTTAGGATGCATCTGCCTCTTGCGATGCATTACAGGCTATGCATACTATAAAAACCCTCACATCTAATGTTAATTTTTTAAATTGCCATNCTCTTGCGATGCATTACAGGCTATTAATCCATTTTTTTTAATTGCTATTTTTTCCTAGTTTAACTTCATAACAAATGACAGGAGGGACTAGGAAAGGAAAGGCACAGGTAAGTGACCACCATTTACTTCTAGAGATAACTATTGGTTCACTAAATGTGAAGCATGTTCTGCCTCCTTCCCCATGTTACACTTCTCATCTCTGACAAGAATCAGCAACATTCCCTTCTATGCTTAGGGGCTTCCACAATTATCAAGACGTATAATTGGGATTTCTTTTCCTCTAATTAATTTACTGTTTGATGTAAAGGTCTAAACTACAGATTGATAAGAACCCAGCTGCCACAAATGATGCAAATCAAGACAATGGAACTAATGTGGGGGAGGCAGAGAACAAAGCCAAAATTAACTGAAGTTTTGATTAGAGAAACAAAACAAAGACAAATCCTTGAAGTGTAATGCATGCTAATTTTATCTAGGATTTAATTGAAGCTTGCTATTTCCTGCATACTGCGCACACTGGACAACTTTATTATGTACAGGATTTCGAGATCACCATTCCAACAAATTAACTAACTAACCATGATGAAAATTTATGTCACCCTTGCTTATGAGGCTAGAAATGCATTTACACTACAAAGAAGTTAAGCTGATGTGGATTCTTTTAAAGTTGAGCCACACAGGTCATTAAAGTTTTCTTGATCTCTCTTCTTTAGACATCTTTAGTAGCAATTCTCTCTCAAAGAATAAGCCTAAGCAGAACTGAAGGGATATTTAAAAGATGAAGTAGGCAGTTTCAAGAGATGTTATTCGGAATTGTCTGCATTTTGAATTAAGTACAACACTAAATACTTTAAAAGCAGTTAAAAACAGTAGTTTATTTTATACAAAAAAAGGTAAGAAGTTTAATTAGGTGTATAAGGCTAAACAAGGTTTTAAATAAACTAAAACACTACAATAAGATCCTATCTAAAGCTGATGAGCTGGAGACTGGACACATTGGGACAAAATTCCAAAGTTCCACCTTAAAGTATATCTATCAAAGTATGTGGAGCTACACCAATTTACAGAAGCCAGATATAAACTCATCCAGGAATTGTAACTGCTTTGAATTTAACTTCATTACCTTTGTGAACAACGATGACAGGCTATAAATAGAATCAATGTAAATCAGATCTAGAAAGCATATGGCATTTATCATTATTTCAAACAATAAACACTTTAAACAATGGATCTTCATTTTCCCTGGTTGTAAAGCTCTTGGGTGTTAAGTAATTCTGATATTCTGTGTTTACTCATATTTGTACCAAATCTTCTTCTTTCACGTTCATTATTACCAAACCCAAACAATAAACACTACATTGCCTCTGAATGAGAGAGAATGAGCCTCACTACAATTATTCCTATAATCTTGAAATCCATGCAAAATAAAGTGAAATTCCAAATGGATTCCTGAAACACCTGGGTTAGATGACACAAAGACCTTAATATTTTTTTAATCCTCTAACATGGATATATAATGACATATTGGGTCAGAAAAAACTAACAAAATCAATTCAGTCAAACAATTATATTTTAACTTCTGCATAAAACACACGCTAGAAGAAATTTCTAGCAGGAGGTAATGGTAGAGAAAGCAATTGGTAAAGACAGTTCTGTGAAAAAATGTATTTTTCTTCTATTTCCTGAAAATATTAGATATTGCCTCCTCCCAAGTTATGAAATATAAAAATCAGGATAAACACCATATTAGTTTTGCAGCATGGATCTTCCATGTCTCCTAGGGGAGAAGGGAGGGAACATTTAACATTCCCTGTATCAAAGGATCAAAGAACGCCTCTCCTCTGGGATGATACAGTCATGAGGAATCACAAGGATGCCTCCACTGTATCCAAGACATGGGAAAGGATTGAGTCCTTAAAATGCTTGTCCTAAATCCCAAGGGACACAGTACAGGGATACAGCTCCTGTTGCTTCTCTCCCATTCCCATTTCCCATCAAGGGTTGCCCTGTCTTCACTCATTTCCTACTGATGTTTAAGAGTTGGGAGCTATAGTGCCACACAATTTTATAACGCTGATAAAATATTTCCATGTTCTTAAAGGGGACAATATGCCAATTGTTCCAACAAAAATTCCAACCATACTAAATGGCACTGTTCAGTTCTAATGTTTTAAACCCAGACCACTCTTTTGCCAGATAAATTACAGAAAAAGAACAATCCAAATAACAAGAAATAAAGAATTCTCCTCAGAAGCACCAAATCTGCACTTCTATGAGGAAGGGCTGGATGGCTGAGAAGATTTCTTACACAGAGGAACAAACAAGCACAGGCTAAATAAACAGGCAATAGCATTGCTTACTATGATTTACTTTATTTTTCAACAGAAGTAGATCTTATCGTGGTTATGCCCACAGGCTGGTAATTAGCAGAACAATATTTACACAGGAAAAAAACCCAAAACATTTATCTAGAATAAATTATTCTTTAATTTACTTATTTATAGGGTTATATCAAAGGAGTATTCAATAAAATATCAGAGGTCTTAGTGACAACAGTATTCAGCTCCTAAGGGCAGATGAAAGTTTTCCCTTGAATGTTTACTGAGTAGAGCAAGAGTATCTGCAGTTCACACTAACAGACAAGGAAAAAAAAGAGTATCTTGAGAAGTTACCTAGGCTAGAATAGATCTTCAGAAGATAATTATTTTATTATTCTACTCTTAGAAACTTTCAGGCTTTAAAATTTACATTTCAGCCCTCCTTTACCAGTGTAGAATAATATATTTCTGACTTAGAACTTACTCAACACCCTCATACAGTATTTAAAACAAAAAAGTAGCAATTAAATTAAACTCTTCGTGGTGCTTTTACACTGAAACAGTTCCCATTTTGCTGTCTCCTATTAGCTGCAACCAGGTAAAAACAAGAGACTGACTTTGATACTGTGACATTTCCATCAGGCTCTACATAAACATGGCACAGTATACATTATTTAGTCAACCACTTCCAAGAGCTCACTAAAATATTTAAAAACAGAAATACTGCAGAATACATAGCAAAAGTTTAAAAAAAACCCAACACAACAAAACAGACAAAATTATCCCAAATCTAATAAAAACTACAAATGTATATCAAGAATTTTTTTTAACAGAGGTGGTCAGAGAAGTTCTAGCTAGATCTTTCAGTCTGGTGCACTGCCAATTATTAACTGGTACCACAACAGACAGGTTAATGGGCTTACAAAGTGAATTTAGGACAAGGCTGCAACAGAAAGAGTTCCAAGAAGGGCATCAATCCATTTGCCCTAGGATATCCAAAAAATAGCCGTTTACTTGCTGGTGTCAGCAAGAATTTTACTGTCTAATTTTGAAAGAGTGCATAAAGAATTAAGAGAACAAAAAAAAAATAAACAGAAGGAAAAGACTACTTACATAGTGTTTGATGTATAGTGAATAAAAAAATTAAAGTGAATAAAAAAAATGAAAGTTCAGTATTATCCTGTTCTCGTTACAGGAACAAATCTAATTACTCAAATAACTATGCATTTGTTAACAGCCCAAAATGAGAACATTTGAAATTAAAATTTGGAATAAACTTTAAACAAAGTAGGGTGGAAAAAGGCATTCAAAAACAGATGCCAGTAATCAAAACAGAAGGTGCATTGTGAGAAGCCTGGTTTTCTTGAAACAGTACAAATCAGCCATCAGAGTATACTTTTGGTTGCACCTCTAAACCTCCTCTTACCTGATGGCCTCAAAAAAGTACATTCCCAAGATCCTCCCTAGACTCACCTATCACTGCTTTGAGATAAAAGCTTTTTTCTGCCAGCTGCCTCTTGCCCTCCACCCGAGGCTGGTTCAACCCTGCCATGCTGAGGCTGTATTTATAAACTACCTAAAAAAATTTGCTTTAGAAAAAAAAACCTTCTCGAGCTCACAATCATAAACATTTTATCAATCACGTTTAAACATCACGACCTCAAACATTTCTCGTCTGCCGTTATTTCCAGTGAACCTGGGCACTCATTCTGGTACTTTCAAAACCAGAATCATGTAATTACTGTAAAAGTCTTTGAAAAGGCACAGAACTGTACTGCTACACTACTTTTTCCCTCTCAAAGAAATGGAAAACTCTGAACAGCACCTTGGCACTGCTCACAGTCCTTAAAGAGTGCAGAGACCCTGCTGTGCTCAGTCTCAAGGCTGTGGCTGCCAATGTCAAGACTCCTCAGATGCAGAAAACCAATCAGTGGTATTTCTAAGTTCCCAAAACAGTTATGCTTCAATTCAGATAAGGAAATGCAGTTGTTTGTTTTCTGAATGTTAACATAAGTGATTTGTGAGTTTGGAAGGTACAATCTGTGTTTTGTTTGCAGGACTCGGCACTGTTTTAAAGAAACCTGTTACTGTAACATCTCCTGCTCTGAACTTACATATACATAAATATAAATAAATATATTTTAAAAAAGCAATCAATTGTTATATTTGTTCCCACACACGATTCCACATAACAGCTAAAATCTTAGGTGGAACTAACACCTAACTGAAGGCATACTTTAGATATATAAGAATATTTGCTTAAGAATTAGTTGCTCTTGGACAAAACAAAAAGAATATTCAGAAATCATTGTGGAAAGCAAAATTCAATATCCTACTCTCGAAAGAAAAAGTTTATAGAAAGAAATGAGTACAAATTTTGATATCAACCTATAGAATTCTCATGCAGAAAATCTTGAATGTTAGCAGAGAATTTTACCACACTGAAAAGTGAAAAAATAAATATAAAACAATTCTGAAATTAGCTACACATTGTATTGGATAAGAAACTTTTTACATTAAAATCCTTTCAGGTTCCCAAATCAGTAATTAAACATCATGGCAACATGTATCAAAGAAGCTTTTGACCAAAATTGTAACATCTAATTAAACACCGTTCGGAAAACAAAGATTGGGAACATACAGATGTATTTTCCAATTGTTCAATTATCATGGAGTTTGACAGCACCACTCCAGCATAATGTGTGCAGTGCTTGGTCAATAAACCCAAACCCATCATTAAGGAGAAAGGCAAATATTGTGATCCAGAATTGTACATTAGCAATGTCTCACAATACAAAACGTTTTCCAAAATGAGAAGAGCTGCAAGCATTTTAAGGTCAGGTTTCTCTTATGGAACGTCCTCAAATAATTTGTTTCTAGAAACAGACTTGCTTTAGTGAGCTGATAAAAAAGCATAGCCCTGGCAAAATCCAGCCTTCCTACCGTTAGCATTTTCTTTCAAATTACTTCAATTTCACTACTTAGCAGGAAGACATTCAAATTTTTATTGTACTTCTACCTCGTAGCAAAAGAATGTATGAGACTGATGCTAAATAATCATGAACTGAGGATTCAAGGTCATATCAGGTTAAGGTTTTGGGGTTTTTTTTTTGTTTGCAGTTTGGTTTTATGTAGGATTTTGGGTGTTGGTTTTTTACACAACAGATGAAAATAAATGCCAGGGACTGACACTGGAAAAGATTGGCCAACTACTCCTTTGGCTTCAGGGCTACTGCTGAGGGATGAATGAAATATGAGCCATCTGTAAAACTCAAAACATGTTGGAGAAAATATAAATCCACCTTTCAAGAGTCACTTCATTAATAGCTTAAAATAGCCCTGAAAGAAGACATATCAGCTAAATAATTCAGTTTTTTTATAGTTATTAAAGTAGATGTTATAAGGAGACTCACAAAATGAACTGAGTGTGTACAGAAAGAACTCTTGAGTGTGGCCAACAAGTAAAACCAATCTTATCCTGCTACTTCCAAATGCTCATACTAAAGCCTTTTGTGAAATCAAAACGTGGCATGAGCTGTGAGAGTGACTCTACATAAGATATTATCTTGGGAAAGAGTGACGATAGCTACATCTAGCAAATGTTGGTTTGGTGTTTTCCAGCTCTATTTAAAGACATACCAAAACCACCAACCTCCGTAGGGAGCACAACACAGCATTATGCATTGCTTTTTTAGCATTTCCATTCAAACACAGTATGATTGCTGAGTTTTGGAAGAAATTTTTAGCTAGTAACTTAAGGTAGAACATGGGGCTGCTCAAAGAAACGTCTTACAGGAGTTCAGACAGATTAAAGAAGAATGACATTACCTGGAGTAAAAATTAACTGACTGTTTAAGCTAGGGAATTACAAGTCTGACAAAAACTTCTTGTGAAAGTGTGACTATCTTGAGTAACCTGAAAAAAGGAAGCCTCAAGAGTTACACATTTTCATTACGCCTATGCCAAATTAAACAGTACATTTGAATTATGATTCATTTGTCTTTTGCTAAGTAGTAAATAAATAGATAAATTAAGTACCATAACCATAACCAGTTTTAACACTATCAAGTGGAAATAATTTCCTGATTTTTCCTCTCACAAAAATTTGACTCTATCTGGGAAGAAAATTAGCTTTGAAATACACTTATATTCTAAAGAATAAAACTGCTGCTTTGCTGTGTGTTTCAAAAGCAGTCTTCTCAGTGGATGGTAAATATTTATGTTAGTATAAACATTAATTTATGTGTATGTCAGAAGAACACCCAGCACCAACTTGTAGACTTTTTGCATTCATTGTTTTAGAGTCTTCTGCTCTCCTCCTTCAACTTGTTCATTGTTAGCTTCACAGTTTGTTTTTGTTTCATGGGGGATTTTTTTTTAAAGATACTCTTACAGAAAAATGCAACTACTTATATAAGTAGTTTATGTAAGACTAACCAGACACTTGAAAGCAATTTTTCAAAGTCATGTTTTTTTGTTTTACCATATTTCAAAAATCCTAGCATAATATTCTTATGGTGACAGCACAGCCTGTTGCAAGATCTCTGCTTATTAGAGTCAATCATAAGGAGGATGTCTAAGGCAAGATTATTTGTATTGGTGATGGGATTTTTGTTTTGGATTTTTTCTTTGTGGAAATGGGTATTAAAATTTTCAAGTTTGGGTTTTTTTTTCAGAAAGAACAGTTAGAGGTCAGGAGTTAGGTTCTCTGGTATTTTGTCATGCTAGAAAAAGGGCAGGTTTTAAGAAGAGTCTCATTTGCATGACGAGCAACTAAACTACTTATGACTATTTGTCTGTATACTAAAGTCAACTGTTCTTGAACAAGAAATGCATGTTTTAAATTGAAATGCCTTGACTGTAAAGGAGATGTGTTAGTGAAGGTGCACTGAAGGGGGGCATTAATGAGAGAAATCTCTGATAATGTAATTCTGACCTGTTCCAGGCAGTAATTGCCCTGGTCTTCTCTCTCCCTCTCACTAGACTAGGGACCAAATCTCATAGAGTTAACAAAGAGATATTCTGAATGTTTTGCAAGCTACAATGCGTCTATCAGACTGCCCCAGAAGAATGCTAAAAATCAGAATTCATTTAGAATCATTGAGATGTTCTGCTTCCACAAAAATACTTAGTCTTGGAATGCTCACTGCATCAGATTTTAAAATGTAGCATAGATCTACGACTGCTTCATGTGGACATTATGCATTCATATCTTATAGGAAAGGAAGTGTCACAAAATTAATTTTTTAAGCATCTTAAACATGATCCTTGAGCCACCTTTAGTCACATCTCAGAGTATAAGAACAAAAAAGGAAAATTAAAATATAGCAATATAATGCTCGTACATCATTAAAATTTTTTTACAACTGTTTACAACATCAGAAAAGGATAAAGAAAGGCTGTAATTTAGAACCAGCCTCTGAAGAGCATCACCTTCTAATATTAATCTATAACTAATTATACCAGAATAATTCTTGTCTTCCAGTATGAGTGGGCACATGGAGACTGCAACTACAGTGCAGGCTGGGGCAGACCTTTACAAGTATCCTGATGGATACTTGTAAAATGTATCCAAATGGCCAAATGGGCTGGATTCACAATGTAAGGACAGTCTTGACTCACCTGTACATTAACCAGTGTCAGCCCAACTGAGAAGCACGAAACAGGGGGAAGAAATTAAAAAAAAACCCAAAAAATGGATAAGAAAATAAAGCAAAAAAGGGGAAACAAGTTAGACAGCAGGCAACAGTTCTGAAAGCTGAAGGAAAACCATAAGATAAAAAAAAGGACTTTAAGGAATTGGTACTGATGGCACCTTTGCTGCAAGCAGCAAGTGAATTATAAAACAGCCAACAAAATCTATAGGAACTGAGCAGTTATCCAGGAAGAAATTAATCTTTTTTTTGCTTTGTTGTTGTTGCTTTTTGTTGGTGGTGGTGTTTTTGTTATGTAAGAAGACAGGAAAAAATAAATCTCACAATACTGAGAGAACAGCTGTTTGTTGAGATTTAAAATGTAATACAGAAAGAAACTACACTGTAACTGAATGTTACCACAGCCTTTCAAAAAGTAGTTGTGGCCAAAAAAGCCCTTTCTGCACCTTTCACATCCACATGTCACAAAGCCCTTCACATTCCCCTTCCCATATACTTCTGAAGGGGACATGCCTTAAAAAATCAGCTTTAAGAGACATCAGAAGAGACAGAATATGCCCAAATTTACCTGGCATGATTCCAGTCACCTTCCTTCAGGTAATCATTCTCACCACAGCCAGAAAGACTAGAGAAAGGATTACGGACATTTGCTCCCTAATAACAGGTCATTTGATAAAGAGATTTTAAGAGGTACTCAGGGTATCATCAGGCAGAGCTTCTACCAATTTTTTTATTTGGTCTTCCAATTTTCAGGGTTTAGTACAGAAAATTTTTCAAATAGCTGGGAAATCCACTAACACACTCCATTTCCTGATGATGGGCACATTACATAGGTAACTCCAGACACATATCAGCCCATACATTAAGGACTCTAGTATGGGTCATATCACTGGAAAGTGATCCAATGCTTTTCCTGACAGTCCCTGTGCTGCAGGTGGGAGGAAAAGCTGGATTTTGGATGGTGTGTTCTGGTGGCAACTGAGGAAGGGATGACTGAACAAATGTCTTCATAGACAAGAATGCTAACTTTTGTCAGACTAAGTCCCATGAGAAAGGAAGAGATCATGAAGTCAGATTGGTTATCTGTCTTCACACATGATTTATTTTCAAATGAGTTTGCTCAAAAGAGGTTAGGAAACAAGTAAACACATGTAAAAGAATGGTCTAGAACTGTGAACCTTTGAGATTTAACTTCTAACAAAAAGAAGTTCACCATGAGCCAACCCCTCTGTTCATTCCATTATCTCATGCCTCTTTATTTGCAGAGGCATGAGATAATTCTTCTGGCTTTGAAATTCAACAATTTGCTATATACACAGAGGTAAACATGACAGTATTCATCTTATGCTCAAAATGTATTTAAATTAGCACCAAGACCTAAATCAGCTGAAGGCATCACAAAGCTGTGAGCCTTTCAAGACATAACTGGCTAATAAGTTTAGATTTTTCTTGTGTCACCAAGTTAATGGACAGAAAACAAATTTATACTGATAAATGAGAATTGAAGCAGAAATTATTCCCAGATTACATTACAGCTGCTTAAATCACAATAAAATCTTAATTTGTTTTTCAGTTTTGAAATAAATACCTCTGAACTAGTGTACAAATAATAAAAGCAATCTCATTTAGGTAGCTACCTCTTTTTCCTTGATCAATTTTTTATTCAAAACATATATCCACTTGAATTGCTCCTTTCTCTACCCCAAAGTTTCACATAACTGCTGGAATTAATGCTATATGCACACATAAATTTTAAAAAAATGTTATTTCCAAAAACAGTGTTACAATTCACTGATATATGAATGCATTTAAAGTGCTACACTTCCTGCTGTCATTGCATTGTACACAAAGAAGAGATAAAGCTTTTTTAGGGGCCAAGATGAAAATATACTGCACATAATGCTTTTTGTGCCTTCAAGACAAAACTTCTTTGACAAGGGAAAAAGTAAACTTTGATCTCAGAAAAAAAACCCCAAACCGACTTCCATGTCTGAAAAGTGTTGTTACAACAGTTTGAGGAAAGCCAAATATGTACAAACACTAAGATGATTTCTCCTCTCCCCCTCCAGCAATGCTGTACGGAAATTTAAAATGACAAAAGCAAAATACAAAACACAGACAAGAAACCATTAGAGATTACTTGCACAAAGACATTCTGAACTGGACATATGAAATTTCTCAGTAATGATTTTTCATTCCTTTGTGGGTTTTTCTTTAAAAAAATGATAAATGCTTTGTATGGATCATCTATTAAAAAAAGGGAGAAGAATCCTCTGAAACAAGTAAAATTACACCTTTATCTGCAAAAAAGTATTTGCCAATGTCATTACTCATTTTGTTTTGTTCCATTTCATTCCTTTACACAGCCACATTATGGTGGTAGCTTATTTCAATACTTGTTTTCTTATGTAGATCTTAATGGGAACATTTTATTGTCAGAAAACAACATATCCTTTGAAAACTCGATACATCATGGTAACAGCAAGAGGGAAGAGACGAGACAGGGCCCTGACAGGAGCCTGGTTAAAACTTCCCATGTCCCTGAGCCCAGCCTCACAGTATCTCAGACATGGATCACACCATCCCTTTATGAACAGGGAAATGAAAAAACCACAATCAAAAACTTACTGAGAGAACATGATGTGTACACAGCACCCTAAATAAGATACATTTTATTAATTTCTACCAGCCTCTTCCTGTATTTCAGTTTCCAGATGCAAGCAATGAATTTAGTTCTGTATTCTTACGTGCAGTGTACAAACCAAATAGCCTTCCATGCAGGAAATAAACCAAAACCAGAATTCTTGTAGCCTACAAATATAAAGCAACTAGTAAATACAAAAAGGGACTCAGACAATTTCTCTGAAAACTTCAATTATATTTAAGCTGAACTTCACAAAGTGAAAACTATTTTAAATGAAGATACTCCCTCCTTCATATTTAATTAGGACACACCTTTCCAACCCTTAAGGAGGAAAGCAGGATATTAATAAATAGCTTACTATATTTCTAAGACTAGTCACAGACAGAACTGTAACAAGCTTAGTGCAATATTGATTTTTTTCCTCTCTCCAAACAGAACAATAAATTTCACATACTGAGGAAATTTGCACAAATAAGGCCAGTTTTCTTTACATCTATTGAAATCAGTATGCCAATACTCTGGCATGCTTATCAGCCTGTGGGTTTTGAATAGTTATAGAATCATTATGTTTGTCTGCAAAGTCCACCACTAAACCATGTCCCCAGGCACCACATCTGATAAACACCTCCACCACTTCCCTGGAAAGCCTGTTCCAGTGTCTGACCACCCTTTCAGCAGAGAAATTTCTTAATACTCAATCCAAATTTTCACTGGCATAACCTGACAGCATTTCTTCTTATCCTATCATTTGTTACCTGGCAGAAGAGACCAACCTCCACTTAGCTACAAACTCCTCTCAGGTGGTTGTAGAGAGTGACAAGGTCACCTCTGAGCCTCCTTTTCTCCAGGCTACACAAAATGTATTGAAAAATACTGAGTTTTAAAGAATTTACTATTCACATATTCAAGAAGAAATACATATAAACACATCTAAATAGTACACAAAGAGAAAAAAAAGCATAGTAATGTGTGAAGACTTATAGAAAATAGAATATATATTCACATAGTATTTTGGTATCTATAAGTAACTAGCACTTGGACTATGTTAGCTTAGATGAAAGAAAAATGTGAGTTATGGAAGTCCACCCATGTTCAGACTTCGGTACTTTTCCATTCATGCAATATTATGCACAATTCATGACTTGCTAAAATGGTGGTAGCCACTACGAATGACAATAAATAACCAATCATAAAAATAAACAAACAAAAACAGCTCAGCTTGAACCAAGCTTTTTGTTTGTTTTTAGGAGCTCAAGATAAATCCTGAAAAAGCATGCTGCCAATCCAATAGTGTATGTTAACACAGGTTAATGTTTTCCATCAGATATCCTTTTTCCCCCATTAATATTTTGAAATAAGACCATACATTTCTCCATTATGAAGATAAAGGTTGTGAGCTTAAGCTGCACAAAGTGCAGACCTATAATACAACCATCCAGATGATCCAGGCTTTCCTGCAGTATTTTGTATTAACAGCTAGCTGGATTAAAAAAAAATATGAGAGGCTTAAGGGAGCTGTTTCATAGTCTACAGATTAACTCTTAAATCAAGAGTGAGTGGATTACTAGATTGCTTTTAAATAATCTCTCTAAAAATGCCACTTGAGAAGATATTCTATGAAAATACCTTGCTTGCAGGACTCGCTCTGAATTTCATAAAAAGATCTGAATGCTTATCCCAACTGAGTAAAAGTTCTAAGCTCCTGGCTGTAAAAAGACTGCACTTGTGCTTTTGGCTTTGTGCAAAGAGATGTTCTCCTTGAGACATTAGTCACTTGTCCAGTTACTCCCCCTGCCCTGCACTTTTACGTGGTCCATTAAGACAGAAGTAGTGGTTTATATTCAACAAGGCATCCCAACTCAAAAGGTACCCGTACTATTTGGAAAAGAAAAAGAAAACAAAACTAACAAAAGTCCAAAAACAATCCCTCCCAACAAAATTAATTTTCTTTTCAGCCAAAAGTAATTTTACAGTGTTGATAAACTCTCTAATTGACTCCACTATAAATTCCACCTGTATTTAGATCAGACAGTAGTACAAAGTTTTTTTGCTGCACATGTGGTGAGACAATGGAGAAGTTGTGGATGCTCCATCCCTGGAATTGTCCAAGGTCAGGTTGGATGGGGCTCTGACCAACCTCGTCTAGTGGAAAACGCCCCAGCTCACTGCAGGATGGTTGGGACAAAAAGATTATTTTTTGTTTCCCTTCCAAGTTAAAAAATTCTACAGTTCTAGGGAATTTCAAAGTGATGATCTCAAAAGCCACTCCAGAAAGAACTGATCAACATTTAAAATGTGCTTTGCTCTGCATACTTTACTTCTCAGGAAAAATAGAAAATACCTTGTCTTTTGAAAATCAATTCAAATTTAACTACAATGTTATACAAATTCTTATTCTAGCAAATGCCTCTGTGTGTGTTGGATTGATGGCTTCAAAAAATTAGGACAATGAGAAGATTCTAAGCTAATAACATCTTGTGAAAATAAGCTCTTGAACACATAAAGATTTTTTTTTTTAATTTCAATATCATCACCAAGTGTTATCTCAGCTTAAGCTACATTGATTTGGGGAATTAATGACACTACTGAGATGAACTCATTTCAAATTACCTCAACGGCGCGCATTAAAATCCAAATTGGAATATATGCCTAAGGATCTATTATGACAGACTTTACAAATACAAAATGTCACCTGTGCAGTCATGTCTCAAACCAACAATTCCTTGCTGAGTAACATGTGGGGGTTTAATTCTATTTGGCTCTGTATTGCCCAGAGAAACCAGTCTGAAAAACAGCCACGTGTCACCAAAGGTGACTGTGATTAAAAGACCCCTCTGCATGCTCCTACACGAGCTCACTACAGCCTGATGTTGCTAAATTACTTGATTTGGATCACCTTTTTCTCTACCTCTTTAAAAGCCAACCTACAAAGTATAATCAGGAAGACATTTTTTGCTCTTTGCTAGATGGCTTTGAAGAAAATAGTTCCAATTTTTCTCTCAGCCTTTTCCAGACTAGTGAGTACAGACAGTCTGCAAAAAGTAGAAGTAAAATACAGCTGGGTGTGGTAAGAAGCTGCTGCTGCTTCTTTTCAGCATTGGGGGGTTTCAGAAATAAGTAACTTAAAACAGGTACTGATAAATTATCAGCATCAAAATTGCATGTAACAGTGAGCAACAGGGAGAAAAGACAAAAGCTTTAACATCCACATATTCACCCCTGCTTGAATGGGCATGCTCACCTTTTTTTCCTGCTCTTAGAACACAAAGTTCTTGCACAGATTTAGTTTTTATCAGGCAGACCACTTCTGTACCTGGCATCTAGGAAATGACTGACCTCCTGCAGTAAGCATTTCATTAGTGACCCTGATAAACTCAGAAATCAAATTTACTCCCCTGCTCTGTGACATGGCAGAGGCCAAGTTCTGCATGAAAATTATATCTTATTACATGGACTTATTGAAGAAGGTACAATGGAGAGAAACCCGCCCAAAAAAGTCTACTCTCTCTCAAACAGGTAAATTATAATGGAGACCTGAATGCTGGACTTCACTTTTATCTATAGATCAACTTAATATCTACTTGAAAACTTGAAAATATTTTTAACTTCCTTTCAGTTTTGCATTGTGTCTTTCAATCAGGGACACAGAGCACCAGAAGCAGAAGTCTGAACAAAATCATCTCAAAAAGGTTTTTTATCTACCTTAAAATGTGAAGGCCCTTCTGAAGCACTAATGATCAACAAATTGTTCAGACTGAACCAAGCTTTACGAAATTTTTAGTTGCTGTAATACATGTAGATGGAAAATATTGCACGTGCAGATATACAAATGTTTCTATATATTATCACATCTTAAAAACTTAGCATAGTTTCATACTACCAGGCAAAAAAATTCTGTCTTTTACTCAAATCTTAGTTTTGGACAATGTCTGATGTTTAATCAAAACAGATTCTTAAGTACATAACTGTGTGTTTATAGGCACAACTTCTAAAAATTTAAGATGTGTTTTTAACACAGAGCTTTTACTATGGTGCTTACATTCTGAATTAAGAAAGCAATAGAATCTAAAAGTGAGGTAAATCTGCTGATTTTAAACTTATTTGAACTTAAGGTCAAGAGAATGAAAACAAAATATAATTTAGTCCTCGGATTTATCTTTAATTTTTTTTTTCCATAAAAGACAGCTACGTAAAACAAATCAATGTCATATGTAAATAGTTTAATTAGAATTTATTGTAAAGAAATTCTGAATCTTATAGCTGTGGAGAGAAAAATAATAAACAAAAACTATGATGAGAGAATAACAGCCATGTCCTGTAGAGTCAGAAATCCAGGTGTGAAAAAAGTTTTTCATAACGATACAAGTTTGTCATAATTTCTGCAATAAATTACATTTTTGAACAAGTGAAAAGAAATATTCCTCTAAAAACCTGTTCTGAAAGTTATAGTACATAGTACAGCCAGAATATATAGTGTAGAATTATATAAAATTATAATATATAGAGGCTTATTTCTGTGTTCTTCAATACAACAAATAAAACAATAAAACAAAAATGAAGTCTGTCATACAAACAGAATCAGAACTTTTATAACTTTCATAACTTAAAGATTTATTTTACAATGTCATTCATTATTCTTTAGCAAGCCTTCCCATCACATCAAGCATTATACTAGCAGACAAGGCTGTATGCACTCACATTGTTAGTGGAGATNTAAAATAAAAAATAAACAAAATAAAAAAAAACAAAATAAATTTAAACAAGCAAAATAAATGAAATAAATAAAATAAAATAAATATAAAAAATTGAAAAATAAAAATAATAAATAAATAAAATAAATTAAATAAATAGCAGTCCCATCCTTAAAAAAAAAAACCAACAACATTTTGTAATTGATTCACATCAGAATGCCTTGATATACCATAAATCTTTTCCACTGGTAATGCAGTCATAGCCAACAAGAGCAGATGTGGGCACAAACCAAGGAAACATCAGCACTACTCTGAGAGACAAACCAAGTGCCACTCATGCCAGCTACCTTGACTGGGACTGTTCCCTCTACAATCCTGGAAAATCCTACCTGGATTTCACTCCATGAACACAGCTGCAGCAACTGTTGGTTCTCAACCATTCTGAGGATGCTGCTGACTATGAAGGTTTCTGTTTCAAGATTTCTGCCTTGAGAGGTCATAGTGTGGACATGGATGCACCATCACATACAGATTTCTGCTGCCAATGATTTTATTTATGTATTTCAATAACATACACACACGTATAGTGCTTTATTCCCTACACTTTCAAGGAGGATGTACAATCACCCCCACAACAGATTCCTAATATTTGGACATAATTTGTGAAGAGAGGTGAGATAAGACAGGTCTGTGCATGATTTAGTCTTGAATTATGAGATAGTCTCTCTCTTTAATTGTTTTTTCTCTCAATCACTCTATGTGTTTTGAATAAGTGTAGAAATGAGGCTTGCTTCAATCAACTCTAGATGAATAAATATTAATAGTTTGCACCTCTAGACCTTGCAGAATAGAGTGTCAAAGTGATTTATGAAGCCTAATATATAAATTTGGATTCTTCCCACTGCCACTGCCCAACCTAAGTTGTGAGTGAGATTGCCTATGGGGTATTATGCAACCAAGTTGTAGGTAGTCTATCACTAAGTCTCTGAGAAACTCTAGGTGAGACTTCAGATTACACCCTTGTTTTCTACTTTCAAGTGAACATAATTGTTTTGTTTCAGGCTGCCATGGAATTAAAGCACCTGCTGGAAGTGGCAGCACATTTGTCACCTATCCTAGGCAAGCATATTAAGAAGGATGACTTCAAACTACCTCTCCTAAAGCTGCAGTCTGTACCAAGAGAGAACTTCAAGGTTGCTTATCAAGAGGAGGTGACTGAAGTGAGTGAATTTGAAGAGCACAGGCCACTCTTTAGATGATCAAAAGTCAAAAAAGTCACCCTGTAACCACAGCTCAGATGTAAGAAGCAGAAGAAAGTGAACAGAAAGAATTGTCAAAATGCAACATGTCAAAGAGAACCAACCTCCCTTAGCTCTAAGCTAAACATTTTCATTCTTGATATAATTCCTTTTTCATCTAGAATAGGTAGCAATACAAATAGTAGTTCAGATACTGTTTAAAGCAACATTCCTCCTTATATTGTCAGTTATGCTGCACCATTTTTATTTCAGGTTTTTAATAAATATTAATAAAGAAAATGGTACACACCTTTGTCACACTGATATTGGTGCTATTGATACAGTTTTTGTACCATTCCTTTTCTTGTTTGTCAATATTTTTTCAAGAGCCTGCTGTTATGAAATTCCTTAGTTTAAAGGTAAAAAACTGAAAATAATATCTAATTTTTTCTCTCTAAAATACTCCAAGGAATAGATGATGCATAGCATTTTACTTTTACGGGCAAAGAAGCAACAAGGTTGTACCACAAGAAACTTCTGGTGCATGCAAAAAAACCCCCAAGACTAGAAAAGGTGGATAAAACTGCTGTGTAAATTAACCAACAAGTGGGAAAGAGGAAACTTAGCAGACAAATTAGATAGTAGTGAAACAGGTGAATTTTAACCCAAACAGTATCATCATCAGCCAATGCTCATGACTGCAAAAAATGTTCTGGTTACTTCAAATAACTTCCTAAATATATATATATATATAGTCTCAAAAGCTGTTTTTCAGGAAATGAAACTTGGTCTCTGGAGTCTTAATTAAGAATTGTTTTACTAAGGCAGAGTCATGAACAATTGTGCTAGAGGTTCATGTAGGAACTAATCTCTATGTAAGACAACAAGTTTAAGCTTAAGCCAATTTCAAAAAAAAAAATAGAACCAGGAAATGATTATTAGCAAGATGAAAATCAAGACCCTACAGTGGCATAAGACAGTAAGTATTTGTGCTCTGAAGGATCTCAAGGACCCACAATGCTATTTAAGGCCCTTTGAGTATGCACATTCAGGGCAATAAAACAACCACCCTTGCTTGTCTGAATCTAGACACACAGATGTATCTTGCAAGATAAGGAGAGAGCATGGAAACAAGTCCACTGAAGAACTGGCACAGCTTTTCTAAATGTCCTGCAGGGTTTCCCCAAGTGCAAGGCATATGCAATGAACAAGAAAATACAAAAGGAGCAGTTAAAGAACAACAATTACCATTGTCTACAGCTTGTCTTCAGGGGCAGGATGAAAAATGAAGCAAGAAGAAAACAGAAGGATGTAGAGACAGACCAGTTTTTAGTAGTAAGTTCAAGCATTATTTTCAGGAAATATGCATGAGTCTTTACACTGAAGTTAAGCATTGCTGGATAACAACAGTGGTTGCTTTATTTTTAAGCTGAGATCAGAAGATTTCTGTAATATTCTAGAAGCCTTATAACAACTGCTATTAGTCCTTGTTAAGTGCTTGAAGTATTATACTCAATCTCAAGCCCTTTTGTTTATTTGTAGAATACTAAAATTGGCAATTAAGAATTTTAATCAGATACAAGTTTTTTATTTTGGATTTGTCTCAAAATCCTAATATTAAGGAGGGCAGAGATCTATGGCCCTAAATATTTTTGCATACACTTTTCTGGTTTTATATTAATTAGATGTGTATGGTATTTCAATATCACTATAACTACAAACAAAAATACTTGAATAGGGAGAAGTTTTTTATTATTTACAATTAAAAAGACTACTTTCACTATTTAATATACACACGTTGTAACTGCTTGAGCCTATAAGTGTCATTAAAGTTCAGACATCCAAATGTGCATGGTCTATGCCAAGGCCTTCAGAGAAAATCAGTAAAGAAAGAAATCCCCTGAGAAGCACATGTGTTCCTAAATGAAGCATTGTACAAAAGAACTTGGAATTTTTGTGACTTCCTAAAATTCTATAACAACTTCTGACTCCTAACTGGCCTATCTCAGTATTAAAATCTGTCTAAACCAGGAGCTGGGTCGCACAAACTACAGCTACATTGGCCTTGTTGCTCTCTACCTGCTCTGAAACAAGAGAATTTAGACACAGCTAAAGTTTCAAAACAATTGCTACTTTTTTACTATTACTAGGAAACAACCTGGCCTTCCAGAAAGTGCCTTCACTGCTGCAGGACATTTATCTTTGTTATTCTCATTTTCAGTCAAGCATATGGAGTTTTTCCCCTTCCTGGGTTAAGTCTTCCATGCCAGATGCACACATGAAGCCCGAGAGATCATCTGGAAAGTGGCACATAAAACCAAAACACAAACTGGAGGAAAGAATGCTCCCAAAGGTTTTTGTTACAAGGGAATCAATTTACTGAATCGACAGAATTTTCCTATTCACATTTAAGTTTGCATACAACACTCACTGCCAATACTGGGATATAAGCAAGTGGGAAGAAAAATAAAAGCCCCCAGTGAAAATTAAACAACCAGAAACATGAGAAGTAAAAGTAACAACTCTCAGGATTTTTGCAGTGGTTTCTTAGAGACACATGTAAGAAGGACAGAGAAACATCCAGTGTGAAAAGTGAGAAGGATGACAGAAAGCCACAACCAGTGTTTGAGGCACAGCTTCTGTCAGCAGGAATCTGCCTGCATGTATGGTGCCCAAACGATGCTCCAACATGTGTGTAATTAAACATTATTCCAGATCTTCAAAGAGAAATTCCAGGATATATTCCAGGATACAGATTTCCACTCCTGACACAACACTTTTCAGATGAGCTTTGCTTTTCCTTACGGTGAGCAAAGCATTCAGAAAGCAGAGTGTTTCTTTGCTGGGCTTTCAGAGATAGTACAAGATTCTTAATGGAAGGACAAAGGGAAGCACAAAGGCACTTGGAATGCCTTCTCCAGATGTTGAGAAAGAAGATTTCTACTCCTACCCCCACCATACAGGAGGCTTCTCTTTCTTACCTTTGGCATTCACACAAACCTGCAAGCTACAGAACTCATTTGTCACTGTATTTGCTTAATTAGATAGCACATTGCAACATGCATTTTCAGTGCACGGGACTGCCAGAATTCTGAATTTCTATGTCTTCTCCTCCAACAGTTATTACAATCTTTCCACCTTTTACATACAGCAAACTCTAATGTAGTTACTGATCCATTTGCAGTACTCAGAGATACCCAATATTAATTGCTCAATCAGCCAGCATTGACACACTGGATTTAACATGCCACATTGCATTACTGATTACATTTCTAATCTTACCAAGTCAATCTGGGGCAAAGACACCTGCAGTTTAGCTGGAGCATTTAGTAAACACCTGTTTCCTTAACTATTATAGTACCACTAGTTTGAATGGAAGCATGCACCTCATAACTTGAACATTTTTGGTGCCTGATTACACACTTCATAAATATTTATTTCATTAACTCTTCTTCACTCTTGAGAAAAAAAAAAAAAACAAAACCAAAAAACAACCCTGCATTTTATTAGAAATAATAGTTTTACTAGTATTGCATATAGTGAATTAGTTTACCAAAATTGTACCAAAATTGCTTCAATTCTTTTTAAGAAAAGCAACACAGTATTTTCTGAGTTTTCTCCTTATACAAAGAAAGAGAGTATGCACCAGTACAGGCAAACTTAAGTCCAGTGTCACTATTGTCTTATGTTCTCCAGGTTTTTAATCAGAAAATATGATGTTAAATACACCATTATAGAAGAAGGGCAATATATATCCAACAGTCCCCTCAAACTTTATATAACAAAACACTTAACCCCAAAAGTAAATGACAATAATAAGCTAAAATTTCAACAATAATTTTTAAATTGAGTTTATTTTAAATTATTTTAAAACTAATAGTATTTAAACTAAAGTTTTAATAATAGAAGTGTTACATCATCAGAAAACTGAGATAGTGATTTTGTAGCAGGCTTTTGGCCTTTTTGTTCCCCATGAGACTCTCACAAATGCTATACAGAACTTGTCAGGCCACATTACAAAATTTTTATTGCAAAGTAAGAACTATTTTGCAAAGAAATTAAATGAATGAATGTGACAAAGAACAGACAGCATAAATAGCTTTGGAATTGTGGATAAACCTAAGTATATGCAACTTTTAAGATGACTACATGAACCTGTAACTTGCTGATTAAATCAGACTAACAGTTGAACTTTCTTGTAGCAACTCTGCTTAGGAAGTAATGCAACAGTTTTATTTTACAGTTTATGGACCAGAAGAATGTACCACTAACTCTTACAATTTCTGTGCTTTCATAGCAGAATGTGCCTCCTGTGTCTGTGATGTGTCCTTGCCTGCCTCATTAAGCACTAAGAAGCAATGAAATAGGTCAGCTGATTCCAGACTGCTTCCTGACAATTAATAACTGAAATAAGCACAGAGCTATCTTTAGCAAATTCATTGTTACCCCTAAAAAATTTAAGAGAGCAAAAGGATAGAGATGAAATAGATGAGTAGAGCCACAACTCAGCACCTGACAAACTTGCAGAACTACTACAAAAATACTAGTCTGAGTTGTAAAAGTTATTTCTCTTATAGTTAGAAACCATCTTGATTTTCTTGTCTTATCATACATCTTACAGACAGAAAAACAATGCATATTACCTTTTGTAATAAATCTATACAAGCATTTATGCTCCAAATTTCAGCACTGTGATAAATACTGTGGATATAAGATGATGTCAGATCGTTTTATTTCCCTCCTGTAGATGAGAAAATGAGAGGCTTTTCCTGAGATTACTTACCCATGAAGTTCAGATAGCTCTCTCCTCCGAGTGCATGAGTAATGAGACGAATCATTTTATGAAGCTGTATCCCACGATCAATAATTGGCGTCAGAGGTATGAGCACACTCATGTTTGTGTACATCTCTGCATCCATCAGGTGAAAGGCCAGTGTCTTATCACCAACCAGCGCCTAGGACAGTTCAAAAACACACTGAAGAAAACCCTTGGGTGTAACAGAAGTGTTTCTAAGTTTTGGTTTTTTAAAACAGGTGGTCTGTATTGTAGGGGGAGGACTTGCAAGATCACTGAGGAACCAAGGACATGGCTCAGTGTGCATGATCCAGCTCCTGTTCCTGAAGGAAACATCCTGCCACTGCCAACGATCATCAGGTCACAGTGACCCTACATTCTGATCACTGCATCTGTGTGCTGTGCAACACAGATCTGGTCTGCTGCCAAAAACTGAGGCAGGGATGCCATGAAATGAGCCTGGACTGCATGTCAGCCCCAATTGTCTGTTTTTCCCTTGCAACACCTTCCATTGTTTCTGGGGCTTTAGGATTGAGTGTATATGGTAATAGACTAGCAGTTGTCTAACCCTCGGTCTTAATTTCACCTAGTGGGATCAAGCTGCATAACTACTTCCAAGAACTTTTTCACCTACAGATATCAAATTATATGAAATATCAGCATCAACTCAGAAAGTCAAACTGACTGACCATTTGGGATTTTTTTTATAGGAAACACAGAAGATAAGAAAGCGAATATCTAACGAAAAAGTGCCTGGAATGTAAAAACAAATGCGTATAAACAAAACACTGATTCAGACATGCAGAGTGAGTATGAAGTGTTCATACTCAATTCATACTTTTTTTCAGTCAAGAACGTGATTGGTTTTCAGTGATTTCACACAAAAGAAAAAAACTAAATTACTAAGTTGCTAGCGCTCACTGCTGCTTGAGAAAGGCCACAAAATGCTATTCAATATATTAGCAGACAGGTAGTGGAAAACATTTTGGAGCATTTATATTTAATTGGCTGATTTTTGTTCAATTAATCCATTTCTTGTTTTGTACTCTTGAATGAAAACTTACTAAATTCCAGAGATACAGATGAATTACAAACAGGTCTAGCTGAAAAGCACCATCATGCTTTCATTTTCCAGCTGACAATATAACAGCATATATAGATTACTCCCTTAGGTAAAAAATACTCTATTTAAAGGAAAAAAATATCATATGCGACAACAACAAGACTGAAGACTGCAATAAACAAGTATTTTCTGGACTCAGAATGTGGCATTTGTTAGTGCCATTTAATATCCCCTAATCTTTCCATTGGAAGAGCAACAAAGTGTTTTCCTATTCATGTTTTCTGCAGCAGCTGTGATTTTATAAATGGATCTATATCCCCCTTCAATGATCTCTTTGCTACCCCAAAGAATCTTATTCTGTTTAGTTTTTTTTTCCTTAAGAAAATCAATCCACACCTGCTATTCCTCTCCACAACATTTTTTCCAGCTATGCTGCATATCCTTTAAGGTACAGGACCGAACCTGTCTCCAGCATTGAAGATGCACACAAACCAGGCAAGACTGCAGTGGCATGCTGATTGTGCTCTTTGCTCTATTCCTCTCATAATAATTCCAGGACTGCATGTGCATTTTTGACAGCTATTAGCTTTGGAGTTGCTATTTTCACACTCTTCTTATAACCACGAGGCCTTGTATTCTGATGGGCAACAGCCAGCTCATAGCCCATTACAACATACAAGAAACCAGGATTGTACCCTCACATGCAGCACTTCAGGCATCTTCAGACTGAATTTTATCCACATTTTTTGTTTCTCTCCTATTTTTCACATATCAGCCTGATGCGTGTCTGTAATCGTTGTTTTATTTTAATTAAAAATAATGAGATTTTTTTCTTAAGTATGATATTCTAAACTAAAAATGCCAAGCAATATGGACAACAACTCAACTGCTAAAAATCAGCATGAAATAAAAAAAACAGTAATTTTATATGTCGTGCTTTAGGGTGAAGAATCAGCTTTGATGAAAGCAGCTTATCATAGAATAATATACATTTCCAAGTAATTTCTGAAGTTCTTTATCATGGTCATTAAATGGACACTAACAGACTCTTGAGATTAGAATGCAAATAGGTACACAAAATGGATATAATATGGTAATGGATATATATATATGGTAAACTCAGAATGCTCTTTTTCAAATATACAACTTGTTTTGGATATTTCAGTTGACATTTATTACAGAAAGTACAGGAAATAGAATATCACTATCTATCATATAAAGAAAATATATGTTACTTAAATAAAATACAAATTTTTCAATAAAAGGTTTAAAGTTGCTAATTTTATAATTCCCAAATTATGTGTTTTCTGACTCTTCAGAAACAGGAGTTAAAAAGATTGTGGGAGATGAGTGTTATCCAAACTCATCGTTACTTTATCATTTTTCCATACACAGAAAAATTACAATTGCTGTGCTTTGAATCAAACTGATACAGAATGTTTCATTCAGGGCTCAAAAGAGGATGTTTTCAATCTTTCCAGAGAGGAAAGACTTTCATGAAGGGAAAAGAAGTCACAAATTTCTTATATTAGCATGTTGTTCACGCTTATCAAAAGTGGTGTTCTAGCTTACTTAACAGAAATAGGATTTTCAAAAGCATGGATTAAACATCTTCCCATGTTTTATGGCAGGCAAACAAGAAGCTACCACTAATTTCTTAAAAACACAACTTAATTATTTTAATATTACCCACACACTTCAGAGAGGATTCTTTTACTAAAATGATGGATCATAAAATAAAAATAGAGCAAAACCAAAAAACCAAACAAATACCCCCCACAAAAAACCACAAACAGAACAAACAAAAAAAGGACAAAATAAAGAGCACTAGTCTAAATCTACCCACTTCTGAAATTCTTGCCATCCTCCTCAATGCCTTTCTCACTTAAAAAAAAAAGAACAATTAACAAAACAACAAACTTTAAACAAGATCTTTTACTTGGTTATGAACAAACAAATAGCTGAAAATACCTGGTCATGACTCTCTGCATAAGCAATGTATTTTTCTTCACACCGTCTGTTTGTTAATGTATGCACAATATTGCCCATATTCCAGTCTTCATCTTTCAGCTCCTTAATTATCTACAGAAATAAAAGAAAGATCACTGAAAAATTGCTCTAACTAAAACCATGTAACATTATCTTGACACAGAAATTTCTAATGGATTGTGACTTGCATTCTCGTGCTCCCAAGTTCTGAAGTGATGAGCTTGCTCTGATAATCCAAAGAGCTGGTTTTTTTTTTTCAATTTTACCATGTAAATATAATAGCTAAAATACTTTCTTTCTCCTCTATCTCGCTAAGGAAGCATGGACAATAAGCTTTACCATTTATTATGTGAATCCTCTGATGTAGTGGATAATGTGACTGATAGGACCTGCAAGACAGCACTGCACCAAAACCAAGGAAGAAATAAGGGCACAGACCTACCTGGTTCACAATACCAGGAAATGCAACCCTGGAATATGGGAGCTTCCAAATGAAGCTTAACCACCCAGCAATGTGATGTTGCCTCCTGATTTTCAGCAATTTAAATTGAATCCTATTAATAGGAATTTTCTGCCTCATATCACATTATTTCCTTTCTGCTGTATCTAGCTCAATCTCAGTGTTAGCTTGTTCTTTTTTTCTACATCACTTTGTAGACTTCCATTGATCACTACAACTTAAACAAATATATAGACATAAAACCAGAAGTGATAAAAAGGCAGTAACATTAAGATGGTCAATATCACACTGTAAAATTTAACATTGTAATTGTAACTGCCCACATACTCATAAACAGTCTTTTTAACCCCCTTTTTTGTTGTTTCTTTTTTTTTTTTTAAGTCCATAAATTCTGATTCTGACTATATCAAGGTCTCTGTGTACATCATATTATGTACTACATCTATCTTAAATCTGAAGAATGAGTACAACCACTGCTGTGACCAAGAGTTTATATTTCTGCTTTTACAGAATTCTCAGAACTAGTTCATAGAATCTCTTGGAGATTCTTCAGTTTTCAAACTGACTGTAGCAAGTTGCCTAGAAAATTTCTTATTAAAAAGTATGTACTTATAAAATGGAGAGAAATGAGAACTAGCAGTCTAGGAGAATTTGGTAACAACTGATAAACTGTTTATCTAAACTTTTCCCTTCCAATCATCTCAGCTTTATTTTTCCCTTCTAGAAACGTGGTAACTCTGGCATCACCTCTTTCTCTAACTTCACGTCTCTGCAGTGGTCACTGATTTGCAGTTTCTTTGGCAAGAAACTTTCTGCCTGCATCATGCTAAGTTCTTGTACAATCCAAATCTTAACTGATTTGCACTCAACATCCCAGCAGTGTCCCATGTCAAGTGCATGTCTAAGCTGGGAAAACTGACATTTTGTTCAGCTAAAGAACAGAATTTACTGCAGCACAGTTATGTTTCCTATCCAAGTATTGTGAATTAAATGAAGTAGACCGCATGAGAGATTGCTAAATTAGACTGTAAATTTTTTTGCACTTGTAAAATTCTACAGTCTGTTTCTTTGTCTCATGTAACATGAACTTGGCCACTTGCATTTTGCTTAACTAGGAAATCGCTCATCTTGACTGCTCTGAAGTGTGGTAAGGAACAAAACAAAAACTGAGACTACCAAAACTCCAAGAAACCCATAAAACAACACTATTACGTATTTGTTGTTAAAAAAATGAGCCCTTACTGCATTCCTGGACTTAAATGCCTAAATTACACATTCCAAGTTTTAATGATGGTATCTCTGTCAAAGATAAAAGCTTTCAAGTTTATCTTCTGAAAAGAGGCTTGAAATCTGTTTTTCAATTGGCCCTCTACCTCCTAGTTACAAAATTGAAAGATGCTGAAGGCAAGCTATTTTTTTTATTATTATTCTTAGCTATACACTATTATTTATTGAAGCATTAATGGTCATATAAAGAATTTATTGTTTTCAGATCATCTTAACAACCCAAAGGATATAGGTGCAATCTTCTAACTGAAAAACATTCTCTAAAACATCAGAAGCCTTTTCAGATCATTTAATGTTTTATGCCTTTTCTCATGATTCTCTATATTAAGGAAAAGGTGATATAAATCCTTACTGTAGTCAAAATTTATTAGTATTTACAGACTTATTTATTTTTGTAACTCTCCCCTGTACCAATCGCAGGTGTTTTTCACCTAGGTTTACTTTGCTTAAACTTTCGGGTCTATTTATATTCAATGCCAATTTCTATGCCCAGTGTCAGGAGGGTTTATTGCATGGTTTAGGAGTGACTTTTTATTGGGTTTTTTTCTTATATTTATATGCATATGGTGAACTTTTTATTTACCTGTTCACATTCAATAGAGATGACACATTCTACAGCTGTTGCAGGTCATTTCAAAGGAATTGAGCTTATGTGTATTGTATGAAGAAAACAATTATCAGCTGGAATGCGAATCCCAGCTCCTGAACTTCCTCATCTGAAGCCTACATAACATCTGACAGCTCTCATTTCAGCCTCTAATACCTGTGCTCAAGACTGTCAGAAGTTATTTCAACAGCACATTAACATAAGAGAAAGCAAAACTTGTCAGTAGGATTCAGAAGGGTCTATGTGTATGCACTGACAGAGAAACATCCCACTTAGAAGAGCAGAGCGTATTTTTTAAGAAGTCCTCACCTGTATCCACTTATCTGGAATGGCCATGGCAAGTCGATAATCAAAGCCCCCTCCTCCCTCTGCGACAGGCCGACAGAGAGCTGGCATTCCAGAAACATCCTGGAACAGACAGAGCACCCCCAACATAAATCCCACAGCACTGCAAATACTGCTGCATATTTTCCACCATACACCAGTACTGATACACAAACACCCAACTACAGCTTCACAGATGGACCTGGTTAAGGGAGAAAAGAATACATTTAAATCAGCTATTACTACACCCAGATGTGCTGTTTGAATGCAAAAGTTAGGAAGAAAAGCATTATGATTTTTCTCATCAAATACTCTACCTCAGAATATTTTAATAGAGTAGATATTTGAATGGGAAGAGGCATCAGTAGATACAGAATTAGAAATAATTAGCTCTCTTGAGCTCCAAGTAATCAATAGAAAGTACAAAGCAGTCAACAAAAGACAAATTAAACCTTTATTTTGTTTATTGATATTTTGCATTAGGAATGGCATAAAAAAAAAGGTTGAATATAAACTACACTAAGAAAATAAAATACAATCTATTCTTTTCCCAAAACCAAACCTATTGATCCAGCTAGTCCTGGAAAGTGACATGCTCTTACTGAATAATGTTCCAGTTTCATATTGATGGAAGATGATTATTCTTAAATTTGTAATTCCAAATTTCCAAAATATTTATTTCACTGTGTTTTACGTCACAACATTCTTTTCTAAAACAATGTCTTATCTGGACAGAAAATGCAAGTCTCCAACAACTGCAAAACATCCATCAGTACTCAATTTTATTAACTTTTGTGGAGGAATGTCTTCTCACTGACAGCAGTTATAGATTAACAAACACCTCTTGCATCTACACAAGAGAATTTATGGAATTAATACTGACTAGAACCAGGGCTTAATTAGGAAGCTCATTCTGATTTGCTGGATTCAATCCAATTGCTGCACTGGAATAGTGAAAAAGATAATTACGCTCCAAGCCATACAGGCATACACAGACACTGACATATGGGAAGAGATCAACCAGATCGCCAAGAAGCTGCTGGATGGCATCCCAGGGGTAGAAGGCAGGGCTGCCATCCAGAGGGACTGGCTGGAGCGATCAAACAGCAGAAATGTCACACAGAATGTCAGAATGTCACCAAGTTAATCCCGACCCTGGGATGGGCCGCCTCCTGCATCCCTAAGGGCCGGGCCAGCCAGGCTGGGGAGCAAGGGCCTGGGGCTGTGGGCCAGCAGCAAGCTGAGCTTAAGCCAAAGCCTGGCCTGGTAGCAGGGATGGCCAGCACACTCCAGGCTGTGTGAGCAGCAAAGCCAGGAGATCAAAGGAGGGCATTACCCCCTTCAGTCAGCAGCCACTGGATCACACAGAAAATTGCGTCCACATTCCACACGCTGTAAAAAACAAATCGTGAATAGGAAACTATTGACAAACTTTTAGATGTGTTAAAAATTTCAGTACCTCTCCTACATCAGTCAGAAAGGATAGACACAGACTCTTGGCCTCTAGGTTATACAGGACATGATGATAGGAAACCTTTTTCTGTGATGCCATGATGCTTCCCTGGAGGAGGTCCAAGTCTTGAGATTTAAGTAGTTCTCATCTACTTTAGTCACAATATTGAAAGCCAAATTTTTGGGAAGTAAAATTCCAAATTTAACAGTATTTATATCTATGCCTACAAATTTTAACTAGACATTAAAAAAAAATAAAATCATAATTTGTTTAGTAGATCTTCCATCAAATGTACTTCTGCCAGGAAACTTCCTAGCCAGGCACAACCCATTATTGATCTTCCAGACAGAGAGCAATGAAGTGACAACATATGATCCAAAGGGGATCAAAAAGGACTTCAGGACTTTGGGATAGTTGGTAAGGGAAACTGAGGCAGAAGCCCTATTCTCCCCTATAACTCTAGCTGAAGGCAGTGACATTGAAAGAGATGGATAGACAAAATCCATTCATACATTGCTCTATGGCTGGAGTCACTGCCAAAATATTTGGGGTTTTGGCAGTGGAATGGCCAGGTATGCTGGCTTCAGACAGGAATCACATTTTTCAGTGATGTCTATATTGGAACCAGTTTAAGTGGGTCCATGGGAGCGTCACGAGGTTGAGGAAGACAAGTCCAAGGGGTTGCACCAGGTTTGGAGCAGCTCCTGTTATCAATCCAGGCTGGGTGTGAATAAATCCAGAGCAACCCTGAGAAAGACCTGGAGTTGCTGGTGAGTGGGAAGCTGGACATGACCTGTCAGTGTGCTCTTGCAGTGCAGAAATCCAAATTTGTTCTGGGCTGTATCCAACATGGGCAGGGAGGGGATTCTGCCCCTCTGCCCCGCTCTGCTCAGACCCCACCTGCAGGGCTGCATCCAGCTCTGGGGGCCCAGCACAGGAAGGACAGGGACCTGCTGGAGCCAGGCCAGAGGAGGACCATGAAGATGATCAGGGATGGAGCAGCTCTGCTGGGAGGAAAGGCTGGGAGATCTGGGATTGTTCAGCCTGAGAAAAGTCTTCATGGTGACCTAACTGTGGCCTTCCAGCACCTGAAAGGAGCCCACAAGAATGATGAATAGGACTTTTTTGCTAAGACATGTATTGATAGGACAGGAGGGAATAGCTTCAAATAGGAAGAGAGTAGGTTTAGATTAAATATTAGGAAGAAAGTGTTTACTGTGAGGGTGGTGAGGCCCTGGCACAGGTTGCCCAGAGGAGCTGTGGCTGCCCCATCCCTGTTCAAGGCCAGGTTGGATGGAGCTCTGAGCAGCCTGGCTAGTGGAAGGTGGCCCTGCTCATGGCAGGGAGTTGGAACTTGATCTTTAAGACCCCCTCCAACCCAGGTCTTTCTATTATGTCATGACTAAACAACTAATTTCAAAGCATTTGTTCAGACCGGGTTTGAAAAGAGCTGCCTATAAAAACAGAAACCACAGAATACTTTTTCTTTGCCTGTTTGTGTTTATAATACTTCAGGCATGATGTAATTTTACTTAACAGTTTTTCTTGCAATTATAAAGAAATTTAATCACTGCTTTATTTAGAAGATCAAGATGAAAAATAAGCGTATACTCAGTAACACCTAAAAAATTAGCAACTACTATGACAGTGAACATACAGAATATTAAAAAGCTGTAAAATCATCAATTAATTACATTAATTATGGAATATATTATAATTAGTTATGGTCAGAGAAAAACATTTTTTTCACAAGGCACTGATTCTATAGGCAAGTAGACATTCTTCATTGCCTTTTGTAATTTTCAATTATGTCAATAGCTTCCTCTTCTGAAATTCTCCTTTAACCATGAAGCACATTGATCAATTCTATGATTCATATAGCGACTTCCTGAGGCAGAAAATTATGTATTGAAAAAGAAGCAGCTCTCAACTTAAGAAAGAGAAACCAAAGACATATCTTATTAAAAAAAAAAAGAAAAAGGTACCCTTAGGCCAGGTAATACAAGACAATTAAACTCAGAATTTCTTTGGTAGGAATTCTTATAATCTAGGACCACCTAAAAAATTAACTGATTTAATTTCAAATAAGCCTACAGCTCAATGAAATCACCTCAAATTTGCTACTGATTGTTCCCCAGATGCTGTTTTGCTAGCTTGTCATTTAGCTATTACCAGTGGTTGTCTATGATAAAAAACTTTACCATAAGTAAAAAATGAAGTTAAGCAGTATTTTGCTTCCTAAAGATAAAGAGAACTCTTAAGCATCACAAAACCTTTTATTAGAAATCCATATGGTCCCTAATGGTATCAGATACAGCTCTGACTTTTTCTTTTAAACAAAATGAATTATTTAAACATAATAACTGAAAAAAATCCTCAATGTTTAAACGATTTTTCTTCTGGATAAAGAAAAAATATCAGTGAAAATATTCAAGAATTTTGAATGCTCTGCTGTTTCATACTTTTAGAAACTCCATGTATCAGAAACATTTTTCATGTCATGACTAAACAATCAATGTCAAGTAATATAGTCTACTTACTTCTTCAGAAACCTGGAGAAACTTAATAATAAATTTAAATTAGCCTATATATTCAACATTTATAAGTTTATTGCATTTAATTTGAAGGGCAATTGTCAGATATACCAATATAATTCAAAATATGCAAAACATCATTAGGGCTGTTAATCTTTAGTACCACAGAGCACCACTGACAAATGGCTATCATGCACAAGCAATAAACTAATAAAACCAATTCTCATTACAAGTTTAAGGCGATGAAGGAAAAAAAAAGAAAAAGAAATCACCACATTAATTAATAATCTATTAATGCAGAGAAAATTCCCAGAGAGCATATTCAGGCTGTTTTTCCCCACCAGGCAAAGTCTGTCCACTAATTAATATTTTTCAGCTCATGTCACTGCTTGAGTACCCAAAGCCTGACTTGATAATTAACAGGAAATTCACATCCTAAAGCAAACTAATCAATATTAATGACACTGAAGATGGCAAAATGATCTTACCTCTGCTATGGTTATGCATTCTGGGTGCAAAGTATTAATCATGTGATTGGCCAGCATCAGGTAACACAAAGCATCTTCATCCACATGTAGGCCAAAATACTCATTGTAATCTCCACTGAACCCTGTGCCTAATAAGACAAGAAGTTTTAAAAGCCAAAGTCAAGTTTTATTTAGAAAATACAGGTATTTCACATAATATTTCATTTTATAAGCACAAAACATATTAGAGATTTTCCCATCTATCCTCATAGCAACAAGGCAAGAAAATCAGCAAATCTGGAATTTTTTTGATCATTTACAGAATATCCTGAGCTGGAAGAGACCCATCAGGATCACTGAATCCAACTCCTGTCCTTGCACAGAACCATCCCCCAGAATCACACCCTGTATCATCGAGGTGTTTTAGGAATCCTCTGAACCTCTTTGTGCCAGCTGCGTCGTGCTCCCATCCCACTGTGGCACTCCAGCCACAGGAGTTTTGCTTATGGCAGTGATGCCAAATCCCTGGGACTGGGCTAAAGCTTCGAGCTCCTCTTGTTTGCTCCTCATGCTGGGTGTACAGAAACACTTCCAGTGCAGTTTGCTGCAGCTGACACCTTGTGGAGCAGATTGAGGGACCTTCCTAGTGCTCAAGTTTTGGGTGTGCCATCCCATTGCTCATCACTATCAAGCCTGGTTTTGTCCCTTTCCCCTTCCCATTTAATTTCAAGTTCTACCAGTAAGCCCCTCTAGCTCCTGTGCTAAGCCCCTTTCCCCTCTCCTGAGAAACACTGAACTTTGCTGTGAACTATTTCCACAGCACCAGAGCTGATAAATCACTCACCAATGCCGTGGTGGTGATACAACATGGACGTGACGCCGTCGAACCGGAATCCATCGAAGCGATAGTCCTCAATCCACATCCTCAAATTAGACAGAAGGAATCTCAGGACTTCCCAGCAGAAATAACATGAGCATAGTTCAAAGCTTTAAAAACCCTGGGATCAGCTGGAGCTCCTTATACTATGTTCTCCGCTTGCATATGTGGTACTTGTACTGTACATTTTACTATTTTAATGACTTCTTCCCTGTTTTTCATTAACTTCGCCCTAAACATACTGTCTTAAAATCTTTGCCTTTTTACTGTACAAAATCTTAAGACTGGAGATAGGAGGTTAGTAAAAACTGTCAATTATCTACATAGACATCTAACAGGGTAGTGTCTGAACACATATACTAGATTTTACTACCCATATTTGCTGGTGTAATTTTCCTTTCCCTCTCTAAAGATGGTTATATTCTGTGGGAAAAGATGTTACAGAAAAGAAAATAAATTTTAATAGGCAAGATCTACTCCCCAAGATTTTATGGATTTATAGCAAATTTTAGGCATAATTGCTGTTGAAAAGCTGCCTTTTCCAATGAATGACATATCATGTGTCATAAATAGAATACCAAATCATCTACTATGTTGTAAATTTACACATTCAAAAAGTAAACTAAGTGGAAGTTAAGGAGGTATAGTTTGAAATTCAGAACAACAGGAATGGGGTATGACACAAACACAGACAAAGCATGGAGATGAAACTAAAATATAAAAGAGGTTCCAAAATGAACAAGCATGTGAAAACATTCATTAGCAGAATTTGCTATTAAGGCATAAAATAGTTTCATGAACAGTTTTCCTACTCCTCATTGCCTCTTCTCCCTCGACTTTGGTCTCTGTAGCTTCAAAAGACACCCACATCTTGTTTCTACTGATCACCCTCCATGGCACAGCCCTCTCTGACGCCCTCATGTGCATCTCCTGCAGCTCTAAAGAGCTCACCCATGTCAATCAGCCAACACATGATGTCATGAAACTGGTTTTGCCCACATCTTCAACACTTGTCAATGTTACCATTTCTCTCTAACCAATTTCCCAAGACAGCATAGCTACAACCTCACTTCCTGCCAAGTTTCTGTTCAGAGAAGAGCCCAGGAGCAGGCAGGGTCTCTCCAGCCACCCTCTGCTGGGTGAAACAGAGAGGGGTAACGTCGCACAAATCACACCACAATTTACCTATGCACGTGGTAGGCACAGAGTAGTGAAGGGGATCCTTCCTACATTTCATTTAACAGGCAATGGAAACAGTAAATTCAGGAAGAAATTATGATACAAGGAATAAACTCTGTTTTGACGAAACAACTGTCACCACTTTTCTTCCTCCAAAAAGCTTTTTTATATGAAGGATGCTTTAAGTCTTGAGTAAGTAGTATTAGAAGAAAAGATGGGAGGCTATGGACACACTATAAAGTCAAATCCTGATCTCAGTAAATAGCCAATTCTTATTAGCTTCCATAGAGTTATAATACTTCTCCTTTTTTGCATACGCTGCACAGAGATACACACTTGTGCATATAAAGATAGAATTATTACCAAATCAAAACCCCCAAATTTAGGATATGTGAATCAGCTCACTGTGGAATCCCTCAGTTCAATCCCTTTCCTGGGTATGCATTGCATGACAAAAATATTTTTTATTTTTGTTCCATTGCTACACTCCCCTGCTTCAAATCATCCAATTCACAAGTTAACGTGACACTAGGAAGATTTCAGGAGCTTGTCTGAAGAACCTTTCATATATTTATTATTTCTCAGGTGAGATGGTTTGCAGTGAACGAACAAGACTGAGATTGCTCTGATATTGAAAAAGATAGAAAAATATCAAAGTCCTACAAACTGGCAAACTGGCCACAAAAAAGCAATTTTGTGCAAACGTTTGCTGTATCTTTTTCTGACTCAGCATGAAATTCACAGAAAGCTATTTCCTGCAAGCCAAACACTGTGACAAAAGAGCACAGTATTTTAGCAAAAAAAATAGTATCTCACAGAGAATTAAGATAATGCATGCACAAAGAGTACATTAATTATTACAAGCACCATCCAGACTAAAAGTTATTTCTTCTCATTACAAACTGCTTGACTTTATAACCTTAAAGTCCTTAAGATGGTGAAGAGGATTTGTACATTTGTAAAACATACACAGAAGTCTCAAAACGGATTTTTCCACCATTGCTGCCACTGAAGATTGATCTTTGGGAAAAAATGGAGAATTGGTATGAACATAAATTGTAATGACTTTTAGATGAAAAAGCAACAACAGTAAGAACAAACAAGATGAATTTGTTGCACCAAAGTATTAGTTAGAAAATTGATGAGATCAAAAACCTGAGTGGGAGCAGCAGATGTTTTCCAAGCATCTGATTGCATATGGGAGAGAAGATCAAAAATAAATAAATAAATGAATAACCATATTATCTCTTATTTTAGTCTAAACTTGGGAAAAATCAGCTTTAGGATAATTTTAAAGAAGTGTATCAAGTACTAATAACTGTATTTTAGAGAGTCATACAGCTCCAAAACATGAGGCAGAATAACATTTTTTGAGACATGCAAATCACACAAACCATTCAGAGAGTCAATTTGTTCATGGGAGCAGCAGTATTAGATATAGAAGTTGCCAGAACAAATAACTTTACAGAAAGCCAGCAGAGGCCAAAACTGAAGAGGCATAATTGAGATACATCTACCTCAGAAACAGTAATTCAGGAGCAGTTCTAAAACAGTACGTTCTTTTATTTTACAGACAAATATGGAAACAGGATAGCACTCATTAGGAATGTAATTTCTTCTGGTAAAAAGACGTATCTTAAGTTACAAAACCTAAAAACCTAAAAACCTAAAAATCACACATTTTTGCATACTACAAAATTGAGAAAATTCTTTCATTGATTGCACAATCAAAGACAGGAAGGTTATGCTACATCATCATTAAGAACAGAATGATCTAGAGAATAAGAAATCTAAGTAATTCAGAATTCACTCAGACATTTAAAACAAAAAGGGTCTTTGCAGAGAAGTATTGCTGGATTTTTTTCCCCTCAACCTTGGAGCCCATAGCTCATTTATTAAAAAAAGATTTCTTGTTTGAAAAAGTGAAATGAGCACATCTACCTAGATGACCTGGTTTCATGAGGTGATGAGAAATTTAACAACTTTCCTATACTAGGTCAGCAGAAAACCTGTGAAATTGCTTATAAGACACACTAGTTATTTACTTTTTTCCTCTATACTAATAAAAAAGCAAAATAATAATTCACCATAAGCATTTTAAATTCCAGTCCATGATGAGCATGAAATATTTAGATGCAAGCAATGCATTTAAATGCAGTTAATTTTGTCACTATGGACAAAAAATAATATTGGCTGCGTCTAATACAGTTTGAAGATGTAATTCTAGAACCATATTAATGTTGACCTTCAGGAATAGCATTTATTACTATGTATTGGAGAACTGCTGACCTTTTAAGAATCTAGACTTTTATGATGATATACCTGTTTCAGTTCTTAGCACTTAATCAACTTAAGACAGAGCAGCACTGAATTGCTAAATTATTATTTTTCAAACTAACTCCAAACATTTCAACAGTTGACTGGCTTAAATTCAATCAAAAGATGGCTAAACAAAGCAATTGGCATTGTCTAATGAATACAAAGGTAACTTTCAGTGAATCTGGCACAAGTTATTTTATGGCCTAAAAATCTAGATCTAATACAGAGATATTCAGTTTTTCACCAATGCTTACGAGCACAGAGCAGTTTCCCTGCCACCTAGATGTACTTTGTTTGATTAAAGTTACACAAAACAGAAACCAATCTTATCCTCTTTGGAAAATAACAACAGCAACAATAAACTCCTTTGAATTTCAACCTCCTTGATTTATCACAAGTAATTCCCCTCTGTCATCTACACGAAATCATTGCCAAGACCCCAAGCCCTCTTTAGCCACAGGGGGTTGAGAAGCCCAAGCAGTGCCTGTGGAAACCAGAGGGCAGTCCTGACTCACAGCTGCCCTCCACATCTGCACTCCAATTACTCTGAACAGCATTCCACGGCAGCAGACTCAGCTCTGCCAGCCAGCAGAACGTGACAAAGCCTTTAGCAGAGCCAAAGAACTTTTGTTTGGCAATCCAAACTGCACCATGTGTCCAAAATGGGCCGTGCAGATGACAAACAGAAGAGCTGTCCTCTTGGGGCACGGGATAACCTGGGAGCAGAAGGGGTTAGAAATAACGTGTCATTTCCCCTATATCAGTCCCTGGATGACACAGAATCAGTGAATTAACTTCTAAATCCAGGAAAAGGGTTTTATTCTTAGCCACAGAAATTGAGGATTTATTGATGCCTGCATAATTACAGAGCTGATAATATTACATAACTACAGACTTTATCAAATAAGTTACTGAGTGATTTAAAGTTTTCTCCAACAGTCAAAAATAATGGATACTTTTATCAATAGTTGTGGCAGAAGGCATCTTTGCTTAAGCCTTAACATCCCATTCCCTCCATTAAAATGAAAAACCTCAGAAGTATTTGAGAATTTCAAGGCCAGCCTTCAGGAAAAAAGTCCTTAATTATTTAAGCAGTACTGTGAAAATGTCATGAGAAATCAAAGTGAAAGGACTATTTTCAAATTTCGAAGCATTTGTTAAGTTCTGAAGTTCTTTCACAAACTAAGTCATATTGACTTCTTTTAAGCAAAAGTTAATAGTGGTAAATTAATTGGATGCAGGGTTGCTCTTCCTCCACTCCCCTGGGCAGCCTGGCACACACGCTCACCTTTCCAGTGAAGACATGTTTCCTGATATAAATCTAAACCTCCCCTCTTGCCCTGCCACTTGCTACCTGGAGAAGACCCCCCACTCCATCATGCTACACCCTCCTGGCAGGAAGCTGTAGAGACCAACAAGGTCTCCTCTGAACCTTCTTTTCTCCAAACTAAATAGTCCGAGTTCCCTCAGCTATTTCTCACAGGAGAAGCAGTTCAGCTCGATATTTGTGTATATATATATGTATAATAGCAATACTAATACATATTATACACAATCCACATTATCTTTTATATATTGACACTTTTCTATTTAAAAATTCCAGTAAGCAGAACATTATGTAGCTTTTCTGGTTTGGTTTGTTTTGAGAGCAAACAAGAGCAGCAACTTTGAAGATGCAGAAGCTTTTCTGCATCTTCAAAAATTGGAATTCTGGAGTGCCACACCAGACAACAGCCCTCCTGCAACCATTAATCCTGATCCCCATAAGTTCACTGCAATGTAGGGAGAAAACACTTTTTTCCAACATGCTGTAAACAATATAATAGCACTATGCATTTATTAGACTTATAGACTCATATTCAGTAATTACTTGGGGAAAATGATTTCTTAGAAAGAGGCACATTGTTTATTCATATAGAACCAATAGTTCTGAAGTGTTCATGAAAGTATTTTAACTTTTTTCCCTCAAAATCCTACTTATTCTGTTGGTACAAAGCAGTGCCATACAGCAAGGTGAAACAAGAATTTCCCTATTTTCAATTGCTTAGACATTTGATCGATGCTTTAAAAAGACACCTTCTTTTAATTGTGCACGTTAATTCTGCACCAACTCTCTCTCATGTTTTGCTAATTAATTAAACATGTTTAGGAATATATTCACATGACTTTCCTGAAATCCCATTTGCACAGAAATTTTCTCCTCAAATGAACTATGGACTACGTAAGGGTTTAAAATAACCTGCAAGTAAACAGCCATGTCCTAGGCTTATAATTTTCTGGCTAGTCCTATCCACACTTGGTAAGAGTAAACTAATATCAAATAAAGCATTCAGTTATTTGCCCTATAAAATGAAAGCAATAATTCAAATACTACTCAGCAAAGGTTATGTCCTGCAAAATGTGAATATAAGAACAGCCTTGGAGGCAAAGCAGGTAGGTACTTATTGTAATGAAATTTAATATTCTTGATGCTTTTTGTTCAGTGGGCTTCCTGAGGTAAATAGAAAAGAAAAAAAAAAGTACTGAAGACAATTACCTGCAGTTTTAACAGAGCCTGCAGGGCATACACTTTTTAAAATAGAGAAAGCATCAAAAATAATATTACAAAACTCTTTTAAGTGCTAATAAAGTCTACATGGATTTCAGCTCCGATTTGGATAAATTAGCATTTGTCCCACTTTTATTCTACCAAGTAAATTATACACCAATAAAATAAAAATCTTTAAGATTATTTATAATTCTGTTCTCTCAAAATAAACTTCTTAGATAATATTAAATTTGCTTGGTCATATAATCAACTCTGAAAATTAACAAATAAAATTTGCTGTTCTACAAAATACAACTAAATCACAACTTTGAAGATTCACTGTCAAAATTTGCACATAATTTAATGCAATTCATTATTTCCATAATTAAACAGTAGTTTATTGTTCAACATTGAGTTTGCTTTCAAAATATGTCTAAATGAAGTGTACAAATAGCTACAAATTATTAGAGATCAGGTGACTTTTAATTTTAAACAGACCATTATCCTGAACTTTACCCAGAAAACGACACCAGAGTTGAGATGGGGACTGGTAAAGAATCAAGTGTCAAGGGAGATTCCCTTTGTTGTGAGGTGCTTTTATACAATTTACAATTATACTCAACTTTCTTTATTCCCTATATAGGAACACAAAATTACATTAAAAATCCATTCATTCTATTAGCAGTGACAAAAATATTAACTACTTGGCCAATTGTTAACATTTTTAAGCTCTACCTTCTCAAAATCATCTTACTAAAAGTCTGAAACAGTGCTTTCTAAAAACCTAACTTAATTTTTTACTTTAAAATACTGGCTCCCTAATTTATGCTCACGCAAGTGACTTCCAAGGGATACTGAGAAGGTGTCTGCTTCACACACACAAATATTTAAAGCATTTGTAATATGCCTGTACCTTAAAAACGCAAATACAAAGTGGTTTAATTTGAATTCAGGTGCATTTTCTTTTTCCTAATGATAATGAATAGCAACAGGTATTTAAGCAGCCAAGAAGTAGAATTCTTCACAGAAGAGAACATTTTGAAAAATCCCAAATAAAAGCACTACAGAAGCGAAGTAAGGCCAGACTTCTGCCCTTTAGAAAATCCCAGCATTAGTACAATCATATCATCAAATATCTTTTTTTTTCTAAAAGTTAGAGAGCACTGATGATTGAAAAGTCTTTTCTGTGTATAGATGATGACAAATCATAGTTGCTGCAGTGGTGTGAGGCTCACGTTCATCTACACCATGATACCTCGTACAACATTTTATCAATCTACCATTCAGTATCCACATGTTTTGACAATTTTTTTTTTAAGCNAAATCATAGTTGCTGCAGTGGTGTAAGACTCAAGTTCATCTATACCATGATACATACTACCTTTCAGTATCCACATGTTATGACAATTTATATTTTTTTAAGGAATTACCTTGAAATTCCTAAATCAAAACTTTAATCCTCAAGCAACAAAGCATGTCAGCTGCTTTTTATGTTTACGTGGCAAAATCAAGCTCAAAAGGAATAGTTATTATCACATAGAGAAGACTGAAAAAGGGGCAAACTTTCGCATTTTATCAACCTAAGACATCACTTCAGAAAATACTGAATATCCTTTTATTTTAGACCCTCAGAGACCAGCACACTCAACCCCTGAAGACTTAGTTGCCTGCCTATATTTTATTGACCCAAAGTCAATCCTTCCCTTCATCCCAACCAGGTAGTTGCTAGCAACGCCAAATCTACGGAAGGATAAGAAAACATTAAGATGAGTGAAAGTGTTCATTATCAGTCATCATCCAGCACAGACAACACAGGAAGCTTCTGAGATACAGACTCTGTGTCTTGAATGCTAATCTACTGATTTCTAACTCTGGGGAAACAGGGGGCTAAGGGAAGTTCACTCTTTATACCAATATTAGCTAGTACAAGGCTTAGATTACTTCCTCTCATGCTTCCAGATTTTATCCTTGTCATGGGTTGCAGTGCAAAATGTAACCAAAGTGTGTATTCCATC
>VZTB01005561.1:7834-29322 GCA_013397245.1 Thryothorus ludovicianus | reverse complement strand
CACTGGACCTTCAGCAGAGGCTGCACCTTTCTCCAGGATCACTGCTCCACCAGAGCCACAGCTGCTACTGCAGGAGGGCTGCACCCACCATTGCAACTGCACTGCCACCAACACCCTGACCAACAGGATGTCAATTTGTATTCTGACGCTATCAGTGGGTTTGTTTCATTTATTTTTTTTTGTAATACAGCATGCTTGTTTTATTTTATTTCTCCCAATAAAGAACAGTTATTCCTATTCCCACATCTTTGCCTGAGAGCCCCTTAATTTCAAAATTATAATAATTCAGAGGGAGGGCATTTATATCCTTCATTCCAAGGGAGACTCCTGTTTTTGTTAGCAGACACCTGTCATTCAAACCAAGACAATCCACAGCATCAGCAATTGCTCTGGATAGAGACCAAAACGTTCCTTTCAGCACTATGAGATAAGACTGCTCAGTTCCATGACAGACTTTGGCATGGAGGGCAGAAAAGTGTGTACTTTAAATGAATTATTATCTCCAGAGAAAAAACATTTCCAGTGGAAAGCTCAAAGAGCCTATAGACAGTCTTAGATCATCCTCAGCACAAGATTCAGGGAATTTGCAAGGGGAAGCAGCCACCTGGCAAAGCTGGCCCAGGCCTGCAGCAGTCCCCATTCCCTTTGAGTAAGCACAGAAAGCAAAGGTGGTGTATTTGCACAAACCAGCACAGGGGATCTGAAATACAGGCTTCATATTAAATGGGAATTCATCCTTAAGCACAGCATACTATTTCTCTCCTTGCTGTACTTTTTGAAGTTACATTCTTCAGAAATGTAATTAAAGAAAGATATTAGCTCAGGCTGGGCTGTGCCAATAGAGTTGAGAAAGTGTATTTGCACATTCAATGTTTCATAAACACTTTTTCATCTAAGAGACCTGAAAAACAGGTTTGTATTCAAAGATATCTAGTTTTTAATCTAAATTTCTTACTAGATACTGCCATTTCAACTATATAATTTGTACTTCATGAAATTAAATATGAGAATAATAAATACATATATGATACATTGTTACAGTAGCTGTGCTTAGTAAAATACATGGCAAAATTATTATTTTAATTGTCTCTGGAATAAATACCTACAATGGAATGCTTGTATTGATTCACAGCTTTACTTTGTTTTATCCATTATTCTATTTTTTCTAGAATTAAGCATCTATTTTAAAACCTCTCGTGACCTGAACGTGTTTTAACATACCCACTATCTTTCTGTAATCACCAAATTTGTAAGCTCCACAAAAGACAGGTGGGAAAGACACTGTGCCAAAATGCATTCAGTTGAATTCCCCCTAATTCACTGAAATTAAATTGTGACAATGGAAACCTCAAACAGTATCTTGAAAATACTGAGAGAATAATTAGTGTCCTTAGATAGAAATTACAAAAACCATATTTGACTGCCTACAGGTTACTTGGAAAGTTATGTTTAAATAACACAATCCTCCACATTTGAAAAGCTTTGAGTACTGTATTTTTAAGTCAACAATGGGATGGTAACTCACACAACAAGGCAATAGAACCCTTTGATCGTTTTAAACCAAGTTCTGTTCTTCTAAGATAAATGGCTAGTGCAGGAGAACTTGCATAAAATCACAGAACACAGAGTGATCTATGTCCAAAGGGACTTCAGGGATTATCTGGTCACAACCTCCCTGCCATGGGCAGAGACATTGTCAGAGTCCTGTGCAGCCTGAATTTAAACATTTCCAGGGATGGAGCACCCATGGCCTCTCCAGACAACCTCTTTGGTGTCTTACACTCTCACCATGAGAACGTTTGTTCTTATGTCCTTCCTTACAATCTAAATCTACCCTTCCAGTTCAAAGCCACTGTCCCATGCCCTGCCACCTGTGTCCTGCCCTGCAACCCTCACCTCAAGCCAATCAAACACACCACACAGTTTGGTGCCATTCACACGGTTCAAATCAAATAAGTTCCTTAGTGACACTGCTCGTTACTTATCTCCATTTGGAAATATTAATCTACCAGTATATTTTATGCATTGGAAACATGTTTATTTTTAACAGTAAGGTCTTTTACTGAAATGCCACAATGTTTAACTGAAATGAAGTCAACTATTCCTATTACAGATATCCTCTATTTCAGATCATATTTCAGTGTGAATATTACTGATCCTGGCTTATGTGGTAGAAGAATGATAACAACTTTTAATTAAAATACATCTGAAGTGGAAACTTCATAATAGTGTGGAAAACAAGTTTCGTTTTCTAGGCCAGAACAGAATATAGAAAAAATTAAAGCTAAGATTCTCTGAAATAGTTTAAAACAAGCTTGCCCATGCATATATTGACAACCTAGCATTGCTGGCAAATGAGTTGCTCAATCCTCGGACTCTAATCAAATGTTTCTGGTTTTCCAAGTTTGGGTGAGGATGGTTCTGAGCTAAGAGCAAATGTTGATGAAACCTACAAAACATTCCCTCTTTCCAGTACACAATTAATGTGTTTAGAAGAATGCTATTTTGCACTACTTTCTGTAAGTCACTACATTTTTTAGCCAATTTGTTAGCTGGATAGGAATTAGAAAGAACATCCAGCTGAAAGCTGCATCCCATTTCCTGACAGACTTTCAGTTTCCTCCCCTATTAACCCAAAGACAAAATAACTACCTTGAAATTTCTTATAACAAAGTCAAAGTAGATTTTCATCTTTTCCAAATCTTTTCCAATTTTGAAATCTTTTACAATGCCCTATTCAAGAAGGTGGTGGCAAAGGAAGCCTGAAAACACTGATAATGTAAATTTTAGTGTTTCATAGTTGACTTTTTACCTCTCCAAAAAGCATTTAATTTGTGAATAACCTATGGGGCTTAAGCATTCACCCCAGAATGGCTATAAGACCCTAATTTGTAAGAAAAAAAAAAAAATCACAATTTTAAGATTTCAGGGTAATGAATAGTCTATATATCCAGCGTAATAAACACTAAACACTCAAATCAGAAAATGGGGAGAAACAGCAGTGGAAATCTTTTGTGGTATTTTTTCTCCAATGTTTGGCTGGCTAATTGCTCCAATTCACTGATTCTTTGAACATGGAAACTATCTATGAAATCTTAAAGGCAGGAGTTAAATTTCAACAGGTGAAATTCAACTCATTGTTTCTAAAACCAATTGTATGCATAGCACTTTGAAAGATTATGCTATTTTGTTCCTTAAATACCAACTCCTAGAACTTGTTTCTGAATGTCCATTCAAAACTAAATAAATTTAAAGAAATCTGTTATAGTTAAATGACATAATTCAGAATAAGAAATGTTTCTGGCTTGTAGCTGTGGCCACATTTACAGTCACAAAAAGTCATTCAGACAAACTTGACACTTGGAGCTGTGAAATACATATCATTCCTTTGTATGAATAATTCTATTATTGTTACTATTTATTATTCTAATTACTTATCAGCCTGACTAACTTGATGTCATAGTAAGTGAAACAACTTGAATGGGTTTTTCCACTTTTTCCTTTGGGGGAGAAGGGAAGGGAGGGAAGACAAGGGGGAATTTAGCATTGCCTCCACCTGCTTGTAAAAGGTCAGGGTATGAAAATGTAACACTGTACTCATAGGGATGATTTCACTTCCAGTTGTGGTTTAATAACAAATGGATTCTTTCCTCAAAAGACATCACTTTATTACTCGACTGGAAAATAGTCCTACAAAATTTAGATATACTACTAATAAAAAGCCTGTGCTAAAATGTGGTCTAAAATATCATGCCCTAATCACAGGTGTGCTACACTGCAATCAAAGGTTTGCTAATACAAACAGCAAGAGGGGAAAATGTTGATCACTCTAAAGCACTGAAGAAAAAAGTAAAAAGGAATGCCAATTTCTCTGAAGCTTTGTGAGTTAAGAACATAGGCTATAGAGTCTCACTCTTTTTTTTTTGACAAGAAGAAAATGGCTTCACTCCACATCATGAAATGACAAATTCTGTGGTGTTTATATAAATCCCTGCAGCAAAGAAGAGGCAATCTTATGTGTTTATTTAATCAGGAAAGTGACAACAGTCATTACTTTACTTTCTTCACATATCTTAAAGGAATAAAGAATAAAAATTAAGACCACAAAGTGCTTTCTTCTCTTCATAGTGAAGCCTTTTGATAAATACACTCATTTAAACACTCTTTGTGCAACGGCTAAGTATATTATAGATACAAAAAAAATCCATACTTCTACTTAATAATTCTTCAGAGAACTTCATACTCAGCTCTTTGTTTGAACAAATTAAGTCATCTCCTACAGGAAAAATTACTAGAGCACATAGTAGTGACTATGGATGTGCTTTTTCATTCTTGTTTATTTCTTCACATGTATCTATCCTTAAAACTACACTTGACAGGACTTAATTATTGTGCAGTAACACTAAATAAATCAAGGGGTAAGGTCTACAAAGTATTACTTGTACACTTGCTTTCCTCTGCCTGAAATAAACTCATTAATTGTAGTAGAAGAACTTAGAAAAACTTGTGTCAACTATCTAAATTATTAATTAATAACTGGGGCACTTAATTTCTTTTTTTTTTCCAAATAACTTTATACCTATTTTCTAGAGTTGACAAGGAATTGTAATATAGATACTTACAAATATTGGGTAAAGAGATACAGGGATGAACACGGACAAGGAGATGCTTGATTGTAGTTCTCATGGCAAACTAGTAAGTATTCTATAAAGATAACCTTTTTTACAAGGAACTGCCCAAAGCAAATCCATGGGGAAAATAGCCAAGAAAATAATCCATGGGGAAAATAGCCAAGGAAATACAGTATGCTTTTAAAAAACTCAAAAACCCACAAACCACTCCTTATCCTGACCTGGTATACAACAATTTGCTTTGTTTCCAGGGATAAAGCTTTTAATACAGTATCTTCCTTATTCATTAAGATGCTTTTGACATGATACACTATTTCATGTTCTATTTCATGTTCTTCTTTCACTATTTCAAGTTCTTCTGACTTGTCCTATAACTACATCAGCCAGAACAGAATCAAAAGCTGCTCCCCGTCCATCCATTATTATTATAATGGGAAATAGAACCATTTTTGTAAACCTTCTTTACAATTTCACCAATAATTTCTTAAGTACCAACTCTAATAAAATTTCTTTCAATAACATCATTTCCAAAGTAACCCCTACAGAAAATGTTCATATACAGTTGAGTGCGTCCTCATAAATATTCCCTACATTTTAGCATGCTATCACCAGTCCCATCCCAAGCTGAATCTCAGTCAGTGGCTATGGGTGGGAAGCAATTTGTTTGGACAGAGACAGCAGCTCCCTGAAGCAGCAGGCTGCCCAGCTCTGTTGTATGCATTGCTCTCTATCTTCACCTTCAATTACCTTCTAGAGATAGGAACTTCTGTCTTTATGCCATTCTCAAGAAAGCATAGAATCCCTTTCAAGACTGAAAGTAATATATCAGATCAACATAATTATTTGTAGATTATTTCTGATCTGTTTGCCACACATACCCTACTGACTTTTGGAAATGCTACAGCGTTTTGATTCTTTTCTACTTTGCAGACATAGTCATTAATTGATTTGTTCCCTGTTATTTATTTCATGCTCTCTCCAGTGTGCTTCAAAAAATGGATTTCAAGTGGATCTGTGCATTATACAACACATACATAATAGAACCAAAAATCCCCAAACAATTGTCTTAATGTTTTGTCTTAATGTTTCCATCTTCTCTCCCTGCTATGAGTTTTACCATGCCTAATTTTCCTCCAACCTTGAATTTCATTGGATAAAACCCTGCTAGAAGAAAGTCAACATTCCTCATTTTATTTGTGGATTCTTCCCAAGATACACTATGCATCACACCAGCCTTTTCTCCAGCACCATCTTCTATTCACAACAGATGCTGCTCATGTAAACTGCTGCAGCAATCACTGAAGAGCGCTGTGGAAGTTGTCAATTCAAGTGTGGATTACTAAACACAAGATCATTATTGCATTTAGACTGATGCAAAATGATTCTCTGCAAAGTGTTGAATCTTAGCTAATTTTAGGTATTTAATGAAATACCATAATCAACTTCAGGTAAGTGTGACTGCATTTATTCAAGATATGATTGAAATTCATTGGCTACAAGTGGTCATCTCTATATTTCAAAATGTGCTACCTGAAAAAATTTAGAACAATTGACTGCAACTTTTCAGTGCACCTTTCTTCACATCTCAGTATCTTGTTTAATTACTGCACCAGTTTCTGTGAACCTACATTTTAAGAAACTTCACACAAAGCTGTGAATGCTATGTTGGACGTTAATTTGGGAAACTGGACATAGATTCTTATGTGAAGCTCTGAGTTTTAGAGCACCTATGGATTTAAAGCTTCAGTCTGTTATACCAAAGTACAGTACAGTAAAACAATTAAGCTTGTTCAATTAAAAACTTTAAATTAAAAAATAAAGCAATTATACTGTAGCTCTCAATTGCTTATGTTATATATCATATGATCGTGGGTGAAACTTTTTTTTGCACTATTATTTTAAATCTTCTGATTATACTGCAGTAAGTTCCTATGTATCATCCCTTCTTGTCAATACTTTCAGTAATCATTCCCTTAAAAAAAAGGCAATTTATAAACTGCAGTGTCCCCATACTTGAAAGTGTTTGCTTACTCATATTTACAATAACCAAAAAGAAGAGAAAACAAAGAGGAAAAGACTTTTAGGCATGGATGGTCTTAAACTTCAAAATTTACATTTTATAAAGTATTTTTATACTATCACTGTCACCATCAAAACCCAGTCTATTAGAAGAATGCTAAGGAACACAGGCAGTGTTTTTAAAGACAATCTTTAATCAAAATAATTACATTTATGAGGGGTGTGGGGAAAAATAAAAAAATCTCACTATTATGCTGCAAGCAGTGCTTCCTTAAGACAGTCATTAAGAAATAATCTTTGCCAGTCAAATGAAATTCCAATGCATATTATGCAGATCTTTAAATACAGAGCTTTCCTAAACTAATTTAGTAGAGGAAGACTGGCAGGAAATGAATTAAAATCAGCACAGCTTTATGTTTTACATAATGAAACAACTTACATCACTGTTCTGTTGTAATTACCCTAGAAACAACAATATCCCATGAAGACATCACATGACTGAGAATCTCATTGTCAACTCTCACTGCATTATCTTCAGCCCAGCTGGAATTATGGCCAAAGATTCTCCCCAATGAAAACATATTTGTGACAATCATGGCATGGCATTGGATGTCCTTACTAGTGCCTAAGTGCAGCTGGGAGAATGTCACTTGCACCTTGCTAAATCCTCAGAAGCTGCAGAAGAAAACGTTTCAGCTCTTACACTCTGGATATGACTCCCTAATCGTGTGCAAGCCAGCCCTGCTTGCTTTTCTCTCTTGTCTTCCTGTGTCCCAAAATCTGCACAGCTAACACTTCTAAGAAAACTCCTTAACTGAGAGAAAACTGGAAAGCCTTTAGACAAAAGGCAAAGTTACAGACAGACAGGTTTGTTAGGAGCGCTAGGATTCAAAAGGAAAAACACAGAAAGGCACAAAACAGCGAAGAGGAAAACCCAGTACCATCAAGGGTCTGTGACAAGTAGTGGCAGTCTCCTTTCTCCCACCTGCCTGGCCAGCAGAGTCTGTTCAAATGTCATCTTGGAGGCAATGAGTGTCCTAGCAGCCTTTTAATCCTATCTATCCTTTGGTGCATGGAGTTTGCAGTCAAATCTTTGCACTCTAACACATGCGTCAATAAAGGGCCCCTGAGGTGGATGGCAAGAACACATTCGTGTTATCTCCAGTCTGTATCTCATGCCCATGTGCCAATTTTCCTTAAGAGCATTAGGCAAGGAACCAGAATCTTTAATATCGTGGTACTCCACAGAGGATCTACTTAGATCTATTTAAAATGCTAATGGTGTAAGCAATAAAGAGTAGCAGTGAAAACTGCTGGAAAAAAAAAACCATTCTGAAAACTGTTACAAACCATGTGGATGCTCTCAAGAAGGCAAGTCTTTACCTGCACTGAATTGAAGGAAAACAAACCCAAAAATACTCTAAACAGCTATGTTTAGAGAATTATGAGCTCAAATAGGTACCTCTACTAACCAAACACTAAACTCTGAAAGACTAGCATTCCAATTCATTCCACCTACTATCATCACCTCAGTGGCACATAAAGACTGGCAAAGCAGGCAACCAGAAGAAAGAAAAACAATTTGGGTGAAGAACAGCTATTTAAGGAAGAACTATACACTGTGCTTAACAGAGGCTGCTGAAGATTTTAGAAGATAAACATGCCTTTAAAGAGTCAGATCCTGAAGTCTTAAGCAAAATCAGTGCACTTTTTTCTCCCCAGAAAATATAGCATAAGGTTTATGCAGGATTTAAACACTGGGTGGCAGAAAAGGCCACTGCCTCAGCATCCAAACATAGGTGGATGTTTTAGATGTAAGAGAGCACCCGAGACACCTGCCCGAGGTTGGACCACAGGATAAGGGAAAAAAGCTTCAGGTGACCCACCCGACTCTGGAGGGGCAAGCTGGGGAAGAGGCCACCTACACCAGAACAAAGACACGAGCTTCAACACCTGACAGCTGCCCTGTTTCTGCAGCACTGACAGAAAGGTTAAAAGCAGTTTCTGAGCTACGGCAGTTTATAACACACTTTAAGAAAATTTGAATTAAAAAAAAAAAATGTACTGAGCTATAATCAGCTGTTCCACCAGCAGTTCAGAAGACTGAGCTGCAGAGAACATCTGGACTGGCAGCAGGGGACTAGCAAGTCATCTGTTGCCCTGATGTAAAAACTGTGGCTCATGGGACAAAGCATTTATATACACTAAACCCTACCTGTTTTTCATAGCACATTTGGCATGGGTATCACTTGAAACTTCATAAAAATGATGAAGAAAAAACTTAAAAAGGGATTCCTCTCATTACATGGTTTAGTTATGATTTTTAACCCCAAAAATATGGGCATAACACCCAGTCTTAAGAAAGCCTTGAAAACAGGCCTCAAAAAAGCCCCTAAGGAGATGCTGGGACATCAGATGGGCCCAAATTCTTGTAACCAATATCATCTCTTACTGATCATACTGCTGCATTCAAGGAAGCTGGACTAATTAAAATTAAAACTGCATTGTAAATCAATCTCTGACTTTCGTACCAAATTCATCTCCTAGACTCCAAAATATCTTCAAATTTTGCCTAGGTGCTCAGGTGAAAAGGGTCACAGTATTAAAAAACCAAACCAAACCAAACTAAACCCTCCCCCCAAAAAAACCCCAAACAAACAACAAACCTAAAAAAACTTAGGGCATCATATGATTTCTGAATTTTAATTCTACCATTACTCCTAAAGGCTCACAGAAATATATCAATATACCTATTGACATGCAGAATTGGATTAAGACAGAATAGAATCCAACAAAGTCTAAAGAAAAAACAGGAAAAGCCTTAAAAGTCAAAACAATACTCTTGGACCTCAACAAGTCTAGAAGGGCAACATTATTTACACATTCTATTTATGTAGTGCTGTGGGAAAAATCTTTACTAGGTAATATCTTGTTCTCAATTATTTTTAAATTGTTTTGCCTGATTAGTATTTTAGACACATTTGAGATTTGGAGAAATGAATTTAAATTAAAACACAATCAACCACTCTAGTTGTGATCCCACCTGGTCTCCAGGGTCTACAACATCACTTCTAATGAACCTGGCAGCTGAATAACCTTTGAATATGATTTTAGGAGAAAAAAATATATACTTTGCTTGTGCAAAATTAATTACAATTAGAATCCTTATTTAAGATGGGAGGGTGTTTACATATATTTCAAGAGAGCTACCTTTACCAAAAACACAACAGAGACAATTTCCTCCAAAATTAACAGTACTGTGCCAACTAGAGCACCAGACCAGAGCTTCCAGCATCCCTTTTACACTAAAGCATTTCCCTGTCAGGAATTCAGGGCTAGAAAAGTCACAATATTAAACATGAATCAAAGTAAATTATACAAAAGTTTGTTTTTCAACAAAAAAGATTAAAATAAACTGCAATTCTAATTGAGGCTTTGTGATTCTGGTTTTTGGGTTGGTTGCTGAGGGAAACAGGATGGACACAAATACAGCCAGACAGGATGGAGATGGAGAGGAAGAGTCACCAAAGTAGTATATTTGAGGAAAAAAACACCCATGATCTATATTTTAGAAAAAACTCACAAGTATGTGAAAGAGATATGAAAATTATTAAAGTAAAAGTTTATTTTTGGTTGATTTTTAAAGCACAGTTTATATGCTTTTATTGAAAAAAGTTAAGTGAAAAGTATTCTATTGGCCAGTTATCTCATCTACAAGTTTTCATTTCAATGAAATTAAGTCTTTATTCTCCTGTGACAACATCATGAACAGAGTAACTTTAAAATGCTGTTCAAATTCTACAGAAAAGCTCCCTCTCCATACAACACTTGTATAAATATGAATTAAAAAATTAAAAATTAAAAATATGTCTTCATCTTTTTAAGTAGCACTGTGGTGCCAAGATACAATACCCAGGCTGTCCATTGAACAGGTTTACTATTGCTTTTCTCAGAGCTACTCCCTATTTACATGAATTTTACTAAAAAATAGTATTTAAGTACACAAGGGATGTAATCTCTTTTTTTAGCATGGATACAGATATTTTGCCACATTCTCTTACAGCAAGTATTCACAGTCCCCTTCACAGACAACTGAATAATCCTGCAAATGCTGTGAGATAAACTTACTTACATCTTGACTTTCAAAGAAAATGTAGACAGACTAAACTGATAAAGCAACTGTTCCTTAATCTCCTTCATGGTAGAGAATTAGTTTCTCTCAATTCCAAAGTGAATCGAAAATTCTTTGCATTTGATGCTTAAGTACCTGTAGATTTAACAGTTCTTCCCACTACAGAAGGAAAGGGATTTAGTACAAGCTCTGTACAGGACAGAAGGCTGTGCTAGCTGAAGAAATTTCACTCAGCAAGCAAGCTTTTCTGTAGACCATTCAACAGATTGTGTTTGCTGTCATGTGTTTTGAGCAAACTTTCAACATCTGCCAGCAACTTGAGTCTCTCTCACAGATTTTTATACTTGCCTCATCCAGACTAGAGCTGCTCATCCACTGGTAAGGAAATTAGCAGAATGCCAATACAGACTAAACAGAGAGAAAAAAACTAAAAACAACAAACCCAACATTTTCAATGAAATGTCAGTTTGATTATTCCACAATTTTGCTTGGAATCTACACACGCAAAGACTAGGAGAAAAAATGCAAGCTATGTTTTAATCAGTTCTGTGAAACCTACAGTGACCATGAGGGTTATATCTTTTCAGCCTTAAAAATTTACTATAAAAATACAGAGAATATTTACTATCTCATGTTTTAGGATGAAAGAATTCCTTAATGACTAGAAAATGTTCACAACTTCCTATGTTTGAAGGGGAAGAAAGGGTTTCCACAACCCTTTGAAAAGGGAACTTCAGATTTGCTGTTGCACTTTATGAGAGGGTAGGGGATGGGAAATGACCTCCAAGGGACCCTCAGTCATCCAGTGCAGAGTTTCAGTTTCTCTAGTCTTAGCTATTCTCTAACCTCATCTCTCCTTCTTCATGGCTCTTTCCACTTCCCCCTTCCAGTATTCAATTTGGCACCTATTCCCATGCCATAGCATGAAAAGAAATTCCACAGTACAGGTACACATCACTGACCCAACTGAGCCATGGAGGCAGCTCTTCAGTTCTGAAGAAATATTTAACATTGCCAAGTGCAATCTACAAAGGAGCTGGTTGTTTCTCTCATTTCTAAACACTCCCAAAACACTCAATACCAGCATCACTTTCTTTCCCAGCAGGAAAAATGTGCAACTGCTTGGAAGAGAGGAAGGTCCATAACTACATTCTACTGTCTCAGTAGAGACATGGATACTCATACACTTGTTGGTTATTCATAATCAAACAAAAAATGTATAATTAAAGCTTAATAGGATGCATTGCTTGCAATAATTAAATCACAATTCAAAAACTTCCCCTGAAATAACCCAAAAAATTGTCTCAAATAACAAGTGAATAAAGAACAGCTCATCCTACTAAGTATTGAAACGCAAAAGTCAGTTTTTACACTGGTCCCTTGGTTTACTTGACACTGAGTTCCATTAAACAATTGGCCTATGCTATATAACATGATTTTTGTAATAGGGCAACATAATCATATCCATCCAGTCCATGGAAATCAATGCAAGCAAGGGACAAAAACAGGAAAAATAGGAAATTGAACCTGCAGCACAAAAACCCTAACAACTAAGAGATTAACAAGAGACCAGAACGCTACAGCTCCTCTGTGATGAGCCACCACAGGAACATTCAAATGTAACCTTGAAAGGGTAAAAATAATTGATAAGAAGGTCACAAAAGATTATGCATTTCAAGGGAGAAAATAAGAGAATTTATCCTGGAAGAAGTGTTCAATTCTCTACAGTATTTTATTAAGATATGCTTTAAGGAGATTGAGAAGTTATGCAAAACTTCTTGTGGAATGTTTAGGGAAACAAAGAAAAGGAAAGAGAAGGGAAGAAACAAGGTGGTTCAGGGATGAACAAACAGGAAAAAAAGTGAGAAGGAGACTGAAATAAGCTGGCTGCTTGTGCCTCTTTCTCCATTTAAACCACTGAAACATTCAGTGAACAAGATCAATCCCCTTGCCTCCAATACCTCAGAATACAGAGTAAACAATATTAAATAATAATAATCATCTGGCATTAATACATGTTTTGACATACACTATATTTATATTGATTAATTAAGCTTGCCCAAACCAGGTCAACTGAAAATGACCCCTGCTCTGCATTAACTGTTGACTGACCTCCAGAAGCTCCTTGAAATGAAGTTAGATGTCCTGGAGGAAATCTTTTCCTACATTTCAACAACCTGACAGTTTGTCAATAAATTTGCAGAGCTTATGCGTTTTCATCAGCTTTTCTTATTTATATATACAAACATTCTATATATACATCCGTTATATAGCAGGGAAATATTAATATATTCTATAATGCATAAAATACACAATTATATATTCCTATATAACAGATAATTAAATTGACATTTATTTAGAAATATACTCTTAAATAAAAATAACTACACTGTTAAATAACACCTACAATAACACGCACATAGGATAGTCATAGGTGACAGGAAAATAAAATTGAAATACTATCATTTAGTGTTAGATTTTAAGTATTTAGGCAAGTAGAGGAATTTAACTCCACATAGTGCAAACTGTTAAATAATCCAAATAATTTTCCCAGTTTGGTGAGCAGTGTAGCCTTCACAGAATTGCTATGAAATATCAGCCACTAGCACAGCTTTACACTCACTTTGCATAGTCAAAGAGCCTGCTGTCCCAGAGCTGGTGATTGCCTCTGTATCCAGAGTGGAAGAAACACGAATCTGTACCATCAAACTGGTTGAGACCATCTTCTGAGTTTTTGGAGGCGTGGCTGTGCACCACATCAAGCAGGACTGTGATGCCCATGGAGTGAGCGACGTCGATCATTTCCTTCAGGTCGTCGGGGGTTCCGTAGCGGCTGTGGAAACGCAACGTGGCACAGTCAGGGCTTATGCTGGCAGCACTGAGCATCCAGCACGGAAACTACAGCAGAGCCAGCACTTCCTCAGCACCTGCTTCACAGGTGTACAAAGGTTATTTGTTCAGCCTCTTAAGCAGTAGTTATTGCCTACAAACTAACATTTGAAACCGTTTTTCATTATAAGAATGCCATCACTCACACTATGGTTTGCAGAAATAGATTCAGTTTTATTCTTCCCTTTTAAATTATGCATCAAATTCAGTATAAAAGATAACAGATACAACTTAAAGCTGCTATTTAATATTGAACACTTCCTTAGCTCATAAGGGACAGGAATATATTCATATTGCTGGAATAAAGTAACACAAAGTCTTACAGTAACACATTTACTTATAAAAGTAAATGTACATCCACAAAGTAAAAAAAAACCACACCATCTGAAACAACACTTCCTGCTTAGTTATTTGGTTTAGGTACTACATAATTTTCTTTTTTTTTTTTTTAATATTTTTGTCTCCTGTGTCTGGCATCTTTTTTCAACTAATTAAGCCAGTTAAAAACTGCCCATCTAAATTTAGCCTGGTTATCACTTGAGCTGCTCTAAGATTTAAAAAAAAAAAGAAAAAAAAAGAAAAGAAAGAAATTATGAGTTGCACAGTTATGATAATTTTCTTAACAACTACCTGAATTCACTTTTCATGTAAGTTCACCCTATGCCTCAAATCTAAGTACAGTGTTTTACAAGCCTGTAAGGGAAAGGGTTCCCACAGAACACACAAAGCCATGATTTTAATCAAGTTCATTATAAAGTGTGGAGTTCTGCTTGCCAAAAAAGAAAGCCCTACACATCCTCTTTGTTACTGCCAAGAATCCCACAACCCCAAACCCATGCATAGAGTCTGTTGAAGGTGGATTACCCAGAATATGCTATAGCAGCTGAAGTTACTTCTAAACTTTTTGTCTGCATCCTATCCAAAGTGTTTCACAGAGCAGCTGATCATCACTGTGCCTAATTGATTTCATATTTAAGAGGAAGGTAGAGCAAATACCTAAGCCACTGCTTCCCACTATACACTTGCAAATACACACCTGCATGCAATATTGATTTCAATAGATGGGAAGGAAGGGAAAAGAACAAAGATGTTGAAGCACTTAAACCTACCTTGATGCTGCAAAGAAACTTGTGACCTGGTAACCAAAACTGGCATAGTATGCATGTTCCATAATAGCCATCAGCTGGACACAGTTATAGCCTATAATAAAAACAAATGCAACAAACAAATGCCTTAAGGATAGTTAAAAGAGTATTCAATACCTGTAACATATCCATTCCAGTCTTCTTCCATTTTTGCAGCCTCTAACCCTAATGGTTAACACCTAAAGACTCAGTAACTTTCACAAAGCAATTCTTCCTAAAAGTTTATACCTACATGATCTCCATTACAAATGAAACAGTCGATTTGTCAAGTGATCTACACATATTGATTCTCCCAGATGGAGACAGAAATAAATGCAATCCTCATTTAACTTCAGAGTATTAGTTATGCCAACCTGCATGTCATGAACTGCTTCAAGTTTTGACACTTCCAGTCAGGGAGTGTGTAGCCACTGGCTACTCATTCTATGGCAAAATCATAGCATGGTTTGGGTTGGAAGGCAAATAAAAAGATCCTCTAATTCCCACTCCTCTGCCATGGGCAGGAACACCTTCCACTAGACCAGATTCCTCAACAGTCCATCCAGGGCTGGGGCATCTATAACTTCTCTGAGTAACCTGTTCCAGTGTCTCACCATCCTCACAGGAAAGAATTTCTTCCTAATGTCCAGCCTAAATGCACCCTCCTTCAATTTGAGGCCACCCCATCCCTGGTGTCCACTTGGACATCAAGACATTGAGTGAAGCTCTGAGTGTGACCATCCTGCTAACTCCTTATCCATCAAGTGACCATCTGTCAGACCCATCTCTCTCCAGCTTAGAGACAATATTAGAACCTCGTGACATATAAAATCTTTTTTAATCTCATCAAAATCACTTTTTTCCAACTTTAATAGTTCTTCCCTCTACAAGAGTCTTCCAAAATGAGAAAACACAACTGTAATGTGCTTTTATTCCAAGTTCACCCAAGAACCAAAGCAGTTCAGAAAGGCTGGAGGGGGGACACAGTGTTGTAACACCTAAGGTAGTTCAGTGCATTTTTAAGGAAGGAACTCTAAAGAATTAGATTTTATCTACAGGTTATTAAGACTCACACCACCACACTTCCCTGTTTGAAGAAAATATTCACTTCATTCCTTAATTTTAACAGGATGCTGTGAGATTTTTTTATTCTTCCCCAGTTTTTTATAGCTGTGACATTTAAAACCAGAGCTATTATTAGCAGACAGTTGGTGTGAGCTCAACAATTTGTCAGATTCATTGCTGGTTCATAATTCAGCCTCGTTGTACTTATTTTTATTTACAGCATTTTTATAAATAAACAGCAACATTGCACCAAATTAATCTTATTCAATTTGCTTGCTACTTATTTTGCTATTTGTCATGTACATATTTCTACAAACTAGTAATAGGTTAGAGTTCTAATACAGTGATGTCTTTATGCTTGCCCTAAAAAGTAAGACATTCCAAAACTGAATCTAACAGACTTTAAAAATATATTTATAAATACTTAATTCCCACAATGTTTACTTAAAGTAAACAAGAAGGAACATTAGTTTTCTGTATACCTAAAATTTGATGCTGCTTTTATGAGTTGGTGTATCAGCTTTTTCATGACATTTCTCCACAAAGAAAAAAATTTAGGCAAAGCAGAATGCATTCCTAACTCAGTAAATCCTATTAACTCCCTGAGACAAGTGAAATTCCTTGGCAGTAAGGAGTCACAGATACATAATGTAAAATCCAAAATTGCTTTTTATTAAGGGCTTCCAGATGTGCAAACTCCCTCATCTCATCTGCAAGCTCCGATTTACTGGAAGGCAAAAGCTACAAAACACTGACTTCACATGTAAAGCTACAAGAAAATGTCCTCTTCAGGCACTCTGATAAATAAAATAAAATTTAAAAAAATCAAACACAAACACAGCCACTATCCACAGAGGTTTCAGCTACAGGTGTCATGATTATTTTACAGCAGTGTAAAATACATATTTCATCAGAAGGCAGTAAGAAGCAGTAAGTTTAAGATTGTCCATTACAGAAATAGTGCAAAGACAACATGGAAAAAAATAATTAAAGCAAAATTAAAGTGAACAGTTTTGCTGTGCTTCCTTAGATAATGCTACCAGCTCTTTAACACATCCTCTCCAATATACCAGAAGTTCTTTTCCTGAAGAAGGTCTTTCATTTTTAAAGTTTCCTTGTTCTGATACTTCAGAGCTAGTGTTCAGGGATAAAAAAAAAGTCTAGCATGCTTATTCTGGCAAAACAAAGAACAAATATCCAGGTATTTCTTTTGTCTTTCCTTAGAACTAAGCCTTACACTAGTAGAACCAATTAAGAATGAAGTATTTTTGGAAGACTGTCACAAAAACAGGTCCTTTATCATGCTGAAAGCAAATTATCTTGCAATAGTTATCTGGGCTTTAACAAACATATTTTACTTAAAAATCTGGAATAGACTTGGATTCACATATCCTCTTTCAGTCTTTGTTCTCCATAGATTTCACTTTGTTTATATTCTTTGCTCACCTAAGAATCTCTTTTTATAGTCTGTGTAATTGAGAAATACAAAAAAACCTCTAGATAACTTGACAGTTATCTTTTTTAACAAGCACAGGCACATAAAAATTATCTCTGCAAGCATTTCTGGTATTACTTACCAAGATCCTTTATTCTAGGTAGTACATTGTATGTGAAATTTTTATAAGAAGCTACTTTCCCTTCTGGGGAAGCAATTCCCACATGAGATTCATAGATTCTTAGGCTTTTTAACCTCTTGGGAGAAGGATTCTTATGCTATAAGAAAAAAAACAGAGTTGTCATAAGGAGGAGCTTAGGAGTGTTGTCATAATCACATAATTTGCAAAAGATGAAAAACAATTTAAGTTTTATTTTGTTTTTCTTCTAAGAGCATTTTAAACATTTCCAAAGCAATTGACCATTTTGAACTGTTACAGCAAGTCTCTTTGAAATTAACATCCTTTATGAAGAAGAAACTGGACATTCGTGAGTCAACACTTGTCTTATACTACTTTTAAATTACACTTCAGTGTTCAAACTGATAGTAGCCACTCCACTTGATATCCTTCTACATCACTATGAAGCTTGGTTGAAAATAGAGAGAAAACAGTAACAAATTTTTATTTGTTAAGCATATCTGCTTTTTGCAGAAAAGTGAAATCGGGGCCTATTCTTAACTGAAATTTATAAACAGTTTATTCCTAAAGAATACAGTTCCACAGTACAGAATCACCTATATTCTAATTACTTAGGATTAAAATATAATTTAAAAATCCCAAGTCCGGAGAGGAGTACACAGCATTTCTAGATGGGTGAAAATATTTGAAGAACACAGAGACCATTGAAGTTAACATCCTATTTGTAAGTTTATTATTACTTATTATTGAAATTTTGAAAACGTAGAACAAAAATAGTTGAATACACACATGTGAACAGAAATTAAAGGAACAAGGTGGAAAACAAAACTTCTGGTTGAAGCTTTTTACCTGTGATTTACTTCCATTGGATACCTCTACTATTCATAAAGAACTTTATTTTTCCAGTAAGGCCTTGTCTGCACCCAAAAGTTCTAACATTTTTTTCGCTGTAGCTCATCCTAATCACTGCATTTCCAAATACTTATCCATTCCTTTTCTTGATGACATTGAGATGTTGCACAGCATCATACACAGAAGGCCACTAAATCAATAAAGACTACACACTTTTTTAATAAGAGTTAAGGTACATTATGTTATCCATTTTTAAAGAAAATATTGACCATGCCAGTAATCTCTTCTCTCTCAAGCAGTTGCTTTATAATTTGAGGTAGATGCAAAAACTGGACTCAAACTAGAGGTTATAGTATCTCTAATATAAACCACTGCATACTATTTTTCATGGAAAACATGAAAAAGTTCAATATGAAACAGCATCACTCCAACACACTGAAATTTCCAAATTTTCCTAGGATATTTTTCATATACCATGCAAAGAGTTCTGTCCCTTACAGCAGCGCATGAGAAGAAAGAGGGCTTAAAATTCAATAATGGGATTTTCCCAATACAAAGAAATCAGGATTTGAGTGGAGCACAGGCACCTTATTTTGGAAGTTTTTTTTCTGACTTCATGGAACATTAACCTGGTGTTGAGTACTGAACATTGCATTTGCAGATAACCAATTCTTAAATCCAGTACTGACAATTCCCTGCTCTCCTCTCTAGCAGGAACAGCCATTTTTTCCCAGAATACCTGTCAATCTTGCCTAACAAGTGGTAAACCAAGTTTGAAACATCACATTAATAACTATTTTTTATATAGGAGCCTGAAAAAGCCGCTCAAAAACATCCATCATTAAAATAATTTATTTCTGTCAAAGCCATGAATAAAAGCCCTTCATCTCTCAGCTGTTTTAACTAGCTTGCTAAGCCCTTTTATTTTTTTCCAAACAGGGATACAAAGATAACATGATACACCTCTTGAAAATATCAAAGCCTTACTATATATGACTGTGGTGGATTCCAGTGAACCCAATCATAATTCACTTTGTCTTCATCACGGACCACGTATCTTGCCCAGGGTGAAATACGATAGAGGAGGGCGCCGTTTCGAGCACGAATCACCACCTATAAAACAACACAACATATGCAGGCAGTCACTTATAACTCACAGAACGCCTTCTATGCGAGCCACGGCACAGAGTGAAATAGTAGATGACACAGAAATTTAATTTAAAGAACACACAAACACACAATGCAAGTCAAGAGGAGGAAGAACGGCCCTGCCCGCAGCGATGATTTGCAAAGGGACAGTAAAGCAGACATGTCAGACAGGAGTGATGTTCACCAGGAAGAGCTGAAAGGTGAGGATATATATATAAGCTTTATATAAGTAATGGTAGAAGAAGCCTTCCCAAATGGATTTCTGTTAGGTTCCCTAAGGTTCCCTAGGACCCCTGTCATTGCTATTTCCTTTCCATGTTCATATAAATTTAAATAGACATGCAGTATAATGTCATTAGGATGAGAACAGTGATTTGTTTAACTTGGCAAACAAACAACCTAGTAAGGCAAATTTAATATCTTAATTCCATCCTCTTTTCTGTGCTCTGTGAGTCCTTAACGATGTCACATAGCCTGAAACCACACGTAACACAAGAAGCACAGGACAGTTTTTGGGTCAAGATGAAGAAGTTCCACCCCTCTCACATCCTCCCACCCCATCCCACCTTCCCTCTCTCCTCAGCACAGAAGGAACAGCACCACTCTGGTTCTGCCTGTTATCTTGGCTGCCACTAAAACAGTAACACAGATGGTTTGCAAATTTAAAACTTAGAAATGTACAAGCAAGTGAAGGCATGTAATTCTTAATTCCACTTTTTTTAAGAAAATGATGACTGAGACTTTTTAGTTTGGTTGTTGGCTTTATGAGCCTATTTTAATTAAAAAAAAAAAAAAACCCTATGAAATTATAAGAAGCCCTTAAATGAAAAGGGAAAGGGGTTGAAGGTTTTTTTGCTCCTTTCTTTTTGTTTAAAAAAGTGACTTGTCTTTGCTCTCAATTCCTCACAGGTAGTCTGGAAGAAAAAATTATCAAAGAATTGCCTTTTCACCTCGGCAAGTGTCTTCCATTGTTTTGAGAAATTATTTGAACCCTTACCCCAAGGGAAGAAGGCAAGATCACAGATTCATGTTTAGTTGAAAGGGATCTTTTAAAGGTCATCTAGACCAACAAAGAGGGTAATATGTATATACAGATGGTCAATGGAAGTTGATAGAATAAAGAAAGGAAGTATGATTGCTGTGCCTGAGTACATAGTATTGAAACACCAACAATTCAAAACAGGCTTTATAAGATGGGGCAATTGATACCAAAAATCTCACTACAAAAAGCTGAGAGCAATTGCAAACACTGTAAAGTTGCACAGAAATTTATTCTGTTAGCTGAGCTAGCAAAGCAGACCCAAAGAGCATTCCTGCAAATTATATCAACACTGTGAAGATCTTCCTTGCTGATAGCATTGACAATTTGCAAATTACTCTTAAAATAATAAAACTTATCTCTTCTCTCTAGTATCACACTTCTGATGGTGCTATTGCTTCTTTTATTATTTTGTCCCAATTTACCCATCACAGAAATAAGATGATTATTGCATATAATAACCTACTCATCTTGGCATTCTTTTTCTCTAATATTTTAGCATAATTCATACTAGACAGGTTTATGAAGGGTGGGCACATTTAAGAAATATGAAGTAATTAATCTACATTCAGAACATTAATTAGCTGTAGTACTGGTTTAATCCAGAATTGATACTGGAGGGGGAAAAGTAAATTTCTTTATTATGATATTAATCCAGTCACGCACTGTCTTTAATTAAAACCATTAAGCAATGAAAAAGTGAGGAAAAAAAAGATATTAGAAAGCCATTTAAATGGCCAAGCAGTTTTTCAACTTATACTTCTACAGTTATACTGCACAACCAATCTCTGCATCCCTTCCTTCTGACAAAGTCTAAGAACTTTTGTTGTTGTGTAGTTACTCAAATCGACTTTATTTTCCCTCACTGGTGAAACACCAGCGCATTTGATTTACCATTTATACAGAAGTCATTTTGTTCACGTGCTAGTTTTGCATTTGTTCAAAACACAAAGCTCAATTTAAAGGTTACACTTTTCAGGAATTGAAAAACTTACAGGAAGTCGTACAAGTTTC
>VZTB01005560.1:27086-82935 GCA_013397245.1 Thryothorus ludovicianus | reverse complement strand
TTTTTTCCCCTATTTTAAGTGCAAATCTATACTAAATCAAAGTCATATGAAAAAAGAAGTGCTTTTGAAAAATGTCTTAACAGATTTGGTTCTAGCTGATCCATAGTCCTACTCCAGGTTTAAAGACTAATCATTTTCTCACACTGTGTTGTGTCAGAGTTTCAGGAGTAATACACAACTCAAGATATGCTTTCAGGAAGCATTAAAAAATGCCTTGATTCAGTGTAGTTCTAGTGCTGCCCCAAAAATATAACATAAAAGTATTCTGGTAAGTGTATATTATAATTAGAATATATTTCAGTAACAAAATGTGAAAAATATGATGAAATTGTTTGGTAAGTGACACAACACAAAAGAAAGGTAACTTTCTTTCCCTCTCAGTTTCATTTTAATGTTAGGGCAAACCAGAATAGAATTACTGGTGAAGATGAAGGAATATGCTCATGTCTGCTGAAGATGCCACATGCAGGCATCTGGAACTGCTTAATTATCTCCCATTCTGGATAGGAATAAAAGGATATTTTTTGTTTCTAAATCAAATCTGTTCAGACATGCCACATGCACTTGTTCTCATCAAGGATTAAGTGCACGACAAGCTTGAACTTTTAACACCAAATACTTCTGAGATACAGGAGTGCAAAAAAAGGTCACAACACTTCCGTGAATCTGAAATATGTAAATTTTTCACAACATTGTCACTCAGAATTGATTCCCCTTATTTTCTTGGACTTTTCCAAAGTAACCCACCATTGATCTAAGATTAAGAATGAGAAACAAAAAATTAAACATGCATTTCCTCCCCTTGGAAGTTAAAATGGGTGAAAATAAGCCTTGGAATACAGTAGTTCATGTTACCTTCCCTTGTGAGTTGTTGCTCAAACTACAGTGCAGTAGCATCTAATCTGAATTTGGAGGCAACATCCAGACATAATCCAAGAATAAAATGGCATGTTTCAGAAAAAAATACAAAGCTATCTACCTGCTTTTCTAGCTCCTTGCAGAAGCTGAACGCACCACTGCTGGCAGGTAGGTATTGGTTTGTCAAATGAATGACAATGGTGACCAAGAGGCTAGGGGTAAAAGAGCACAAATAAATTTATTTATACCTCACTATCCTGAACTACAAACAAGAGGTTGTTATAAAAAGATGTCTCTATTGGAAATTAAACAAATTTCCCTTCTATTCAATTTTCTATGATGCTTTTTTGCAAGTATGGTACTAGTTGTTGAATAGTAAGAAAACATATAGCTGGATAAACATTTGAAACAAAATTAATATTTTAAAAAAATCAATTACAATAAAAGCTCATGTTTTTCACACAAACAAGCAAACAAAGAAACATGAAACTTTTAGAAATTCTTGGCTTGATGCAGAGCACTCCATTTCCTCTATGCCACTGTATTATGTAGCCATAGATTCCCACACAGTGGCTCATCATTATGAATCACACTTTCAAAACAACTTTTTCTCCACTTTCCTTTTTCAAGTTTTCCATCTCCTCAGAAAAAAAAGAAGGGGAAATATGGGTGTGAGCATTTAATTAGCCCGTGCTTTCCTATTGAATAATATGGTAGCTACCAACTTTTAGACTTTTGGGTCGATGAATGAAATAAAATAGTCACTTAAAGCCAAGGTGGATGTGTTAGTTCTAAATTTCAACTCTCCCAAAGAGTTCTAACTCTTCCAAAATGGGCTCTAACTAACTACTATTTCTGTAATTGTACAGCATTTTCAGTGCTAACTTAACAGGGTGATTAAATTGCATTCTGCACTTGAACAAAAGAAAAATGGAAAAATAGCTTTGCAGCATCACAAATCACTAATGAATTGGCAGAATAATAGAACTAAGTCTGTGCATTATATATGGAGGTGCCAGAGATATAAAGCTCAGTGGAAGTTGGACTAAAGCATTTTATGATTTTGGTAAAATTTTTACTGAATTCATTTAACTACAGCCATCAAACTTTCTACCAGAAATCAGCTAGCAATATTTTACCGACTTTTTCTCAGACACATGCGCCCACTCTCTACTTCAGAGGTGAAAGACTTTCTTTCCCCAACTTGGAACACTCTTTAACATTAATCCTCTACTGCAAGCACCATAACAAACTTCTATTTTTCTCTGTTTACTGTCACAGAACACTTTCTGCACAGCAATTAAGATCTTCCATGACCAGGGTAGCAGGAGCAGAGCCTGCTCCTCCAGAGTTGACCCAAAGTCCCCCTGCTTGAGGCCAAGATTGCCAGGCCAGGGCTATCATCAGTTCCCTGTCTGGACATCCATCCGTGCCTGTTTGCCACAGGTGCAGCCCAGGAGCCGAAAGGGAAAAGCCTCTCCTGCCCTCTGAGCAGTTTCCTGTGTGTTCTGGGGGATGGCAGGGCCTGGGTACCCCATGGGCACTGCAGATCCCCCTCCTCAGTGCTGCCCAGAGCAGCACCACAAAGAGCCTATCCTGCAGAGACCCTGGTTCTGTACTCATCTGTGATTTGGATGTTTTAATAAAACACATCTTGAGAGAACAGAAGCTTCCTGCAATCCTTTTTTTGTGCCCACTGTAAAAAAAGTGGGTGGGCACTGGGACAACTCCATTTCAGAGCTGTCATGACTCATGGTTTCAACCTGGTATATGCATGTTTTGCAATACTTTTAAAATTTTTACAGCTCTTGTTTATGGAGGCACTGCTGAATGTCTGTATCTGACCATTGTTTCTAAGTTTGCTGAAGGGCAGAGTATCACTCATCTTCTCCTTTGCATTTGGATTCAAGTAGTGCAAGGCATGTGTGTTTACATCATGAATGACAGATAAAAATCATCAGCTTCCATCTTTCCACTGCTTTTTATCCTTGCAATAGAAAGCGTGTCATAGATAATTAACTATGAGCATAATAAGAAAATATTACAGCACCAATTCATCATTGGTTACATATTACACTTAACATGTAACCAAACTTCCTCCAGCTTTTCTCAAACTCATTTATACAGCTAGAGCACTTCAAGAAAATCTGCTCCCGAGAAGCTTTCATTTAGAGCTTCAGCAATCATCAGCTCCTTTTTCTAGCTGACATCCTCCCTGCACAGAATCAGACACCAGGCTTTCTCGAGGTTGAATGTATTCACAGTTTATATGAAAGGTACTGTTACTTTATATGAAAGGGACAGGACAGTGAATTAACTTTTTAAAATAATGGAATGATGACTCAAATTTGGAGGACAACCCACTTGGCAACATAACCTAAACTGACTCTTAAAATGATACGGATAGGTCAAGAAAAGAATTTTCTTTAACTATATTTATAAAGTCAGGGCACAGAAAGTTTTCCTTTGTGCTTCCTTCTCAGTTCTAATGCCCCTTAAACAAAAAGTGCCCCCTAAAACAAAAGTATAGCAAGCTGCACTGGAAGAACTCCATCTTTCTTGCACTGGGAGTTTTATATAAAAGGCCAGATCTCTGACTGTTTCAAAGGGAATATTTTCAACAAGACTTCTGATTTGGTAGTGCAGTGCTGTTTATTTTTATAAGCTTTTATGGCTGTCAGCATACTGATTGTTCACACTGAAACAAGGTTTCAAATAGCAAATAAGAACCACCAGCATATGAAGAAAATGTAGCTGTTAAATTACAATTAAAATATTATGATTTTTTTCAATCTTTATATAAGTGTTATAATACTGACTTTTAAAAGGGAAAGTTCTGAGGGAGCTTGGCTGGTTCAGCCTCAAGAAAAGATGACTGAGAGGGGCTGACATTAATGTATATAAATATATAAAGATGGGCGTCAAGAGGATGGAGCCAGCCTCCTCTTGGTGGTGCCAAGCAATACAACAAGAGGCAGTGGGCAGAAAATGATGTCCTGAAAGTTCCACTTGAACTGTGCGAGTGATCAAGCCCTGGAACAGTTTGTGCAGAGAGGTTGTGGAGTCTCCTGCACAGAGGATATTCAAGAATTGCCTAATTCTGTGTTTCATGCAATTGTGTTCTAGGATTTTTCTGCTTTAGGTTGGTTGGACCATATGTCCACTATGGTTCCTTTGAACCTGACCTATTCCGTGGTTCTGTGATGTGCTCTAAAAATATCACTACACAGAAGTTTTAAAAAATCCTGGTCAATAGACATCAGTACAGAGTAAATTTACAATACATGCTGAGAGTAAATTGCATAATTCTCTGTGACTGAGTAATGAATGGAATGCCAGTTTATAAAAATAATCAGTTGAATGTATGTTTTTTTCAAATTATTGTTTAAATGTGACCATAAGATTGCTAGACATCTGTATAATAACACCTTCTTTATTAGAATTATGAATGACTAATAACTGCAATAAAAAAAGCTAATTGTTAATAATGGTTAACGGTATTAATTGTATGGTTAATGGTATTAATTTTTTGTTAGTTTGAATTAATTTTTTGTTAGTTTGAATTCAAAGATAAAGGAGTATTTTCTAAGGAAAAAACGTGTCATGCTGATCTTTGTGTCCACCATTGTAAAGATGCAAAAGATGTAAAAGATGTATCTTACGTCATTTACTGTACTTGTAAGCAGAAGTGACACCTTTACCTGTGTACACAGCTTCTCTTTTCAATAAATAGCTCAACTGCCTTTTGGTAATGTAAATTTAGCACCCTATCTGGCTCCTCCCTCAATGATACTTACAGTATCCTGTAAATTTTGTATTTTTGGTTACAGAGGTGATCAACTTCAAGGTGTGAAGTTTCTCAAACACAGGAAAATATAGGCTAGGAAGTCCTTGAATATCCTGGTGTATTTTCTGTCACACAGCTCTAGGTGTATTGCTTTGCACATAGGCTGTCTACTTGTGCAATACAAGGGTCTACCAGTTCCCATTCACTAAATGCAAATGAGATACCAAGCTTAATTGTTGTATTCTCCTAGTTCATCACCTTAAGTGATCTGTTTGGATATTGGTCAAAAGCTTGGGCTAATTTTCTTTTGGAGACAGGCTGGACAATTCACCTGTTTGCTAAGCCTCTGTAAAATCCTGCAGAAAATTCTGTGCATATTATTATTGAAAACCTATGGCAGCAGATACAGATGTAGAGAGAGACTGTAATGATTACTTCCAAGGTGTTGGAGGGCTATGGTAGATTTACTGCAGGGTTACAGAATGAACAGTTTGAAAGCTAGTGGAAAGTGCCTAAACTACAGTTCTACACTCCCTTTAACATGTATAGACTTGAAAAATTTGGATAAGGTCTTTACAGGATGATAGCATTTCTACCTGGTATAAAAAGAACTCATTTACCTAACTCAGAAACAGAAGATAAAACAGACTGCAAAAGACAACCTTGTTGGTTCTAAATAGAATCTTAGAATTAAAATAAATCTGGCTTTTAAACTGTTCTTATTATTTTAATTTTCTATGTTTAAAAAAATTATTCTCATGAGAGCAGTCTCATCTACATGTTGAAGAAAAACTGATTTGTGTAAAAATGTGGTAAATGTCTTGGTTCCACTTGTTGTAAAATTTGTTGTACAGTGATCAGTTTGTTGACAGAACATCTGCTCATTTCATCCTTTGCAAGCTCAAATCTATATTTCACTTCTGCTCTGTTTTCAAGATAGAACATCTTGACACATTTTTGGCTCTACAGTCATATTCAGTGTCAAGAGAAAGATTTCCATATTTGTCTGTTGCTCCTATGAAGAAGCAGTCATGGAACTGATCTTTCATATATATTTGCCCCAGATGTTAATTCAAAAGCAGAACCATCCCAAATACATACAGAACATCCAAATTAACTTGAAAAGTCATCGAAGACTTAGATTTTTCAATAGCAAGACATGGTTAGAAGCCATTGCCACTTTGGGATAAATTCTAAGGCTGTACAGAACCAAGTCTCTGAAATACCAAAGACTGCCTATACCATTTATTTAAACAGGGCCAGTGAGAAGTCTTAGGCTCTGGAGCTCACTACCATTGGTAAGCTCCATCTAAAGAGTCTGTGCTCCGGAATCCCTTTGCAGTCCCACATTGTGTTCACGTGGTCTTTTGGCAGAACTGTGTTTTGTCTCCAGTGCAGGGGGTCTGTGAAGGCTGTCCTGCTGCCCCTTGGCATGCTGCTCTGCTGTCAGGAGCAGGGTTCCAGGGTGCCAGGCACGCTGGGCTGGAGCTGCAGAGCTGCTCAAAGCAGTGGGAGCTGAACCCAGCACTCTGTGCTCCCTGCTCGCCAGGTCTGATCCCTGGTTACAGTGGAGCTCTGCACCGGCATTGTCCCAGATTGTGCTGGCCCTGGGCTGAGGCTTCATTTTTCCCAATAAAGATATGAAAAATGAAAGTGTTTCAATTATTAGAAAATGCAAGGTTTGAAGTGCCTTTTTTTTTTTTTTAACTTGTCAAGAAAGTATCATTTTATTGATGTATTAACCTCTATGGGACTTATTAAAACTAAATAATAGTTTTTATAATTGCTCTCCTCTTCCATAAGAATAGTTTAGATTTCTGCATAGTTTAGTAAAGTTCATCCTTAAACAAAATGCAAAATTGAGATCTAATTTTTTCAATACCAGTTTTATAAAAATATTTCTGATAATGAAAATTTTTCAAAATTGTAAAACTGTTTATTGCATTTATTTTAAATAGAAGTTACAATTTATAAAGTAATCCCAATTTCAATTTGTAAAATTTAAAAAATTGAAAGGAAAAATAAATACTATCAGAATCTCTTTTTTTGATATTAAAGGTTTTCCTTGGCATCTCGCCTTATTTTTTCATTTATGTTCAAAACACGTATTCTAGAACTGTCATCAGTTTCATGATTAAATAGTCAGGATCTGAAAGGGAGAAAATAATTGTGCTAAGCATAGGTCCTGACTATGCCTGAAGGATCAAGCACTTCACTGAATATATTGAGTTTATAGACTTCTAAATCTAAATGGATGATCTCACATTGCTTTTTATTTAATACCTCACACTGGAAGGAGATACAGGACAAAGATTCTATTCTGTCTTCCGCCAAGGAGCTATCAAACCCACATCTCCTAAGCTATCACCATCAATCTACTATGCTTTTTTTATCCAAGGACTCTTAATCCTTCCTTTTGTAGCAATTCTACTGTATATGGATAAATCAAAAATCACAGTGATAGAGAGAAGTCAGAATGAGGATACATTTCTAGCTTAATGGTTCAGCCTCTCAAAACCTTTCCACTATGGGGGCTCGTTGAAAAAGTTCCACGTGGCACTTATTAATTATTGGTAAAATGCATAGACAAATGTGCTAAAAAGTGCAACTAGCAGCTTCCCTCCCTGTACAGAAACTTAAGGCATTAGGATGGATTTTTATCCTCACACTCCTGCATTCTCTCTGAGCTAATTAATATGTAATTGTTTCATGCAAAGTAGACTATCTGAAACAAGACAATGGGAGCATTTCTGTCTTATGATATTTCAGAGGTTGGTACTTGAACCAGTGCTCAGAGAGTGGAAGGCTCACACCTCTGTCTGTCATCTCCTCAGAAGTTTTCTAATCATTGCATTTGCATACAGAAGGTTATGCGGGGCATTAGCAGAAATGTAATTTTCAATTCCAGCTCTCCCTCTTCCTTATTGGAAGCTCAGAATACAGTTCAGAAAATTAATTCTATAGATTTTGAACATTTTTAAATCTATCTGTGATGAGGCCCCTCATACTTCAAGGGAGACTGGAAACCTTTAAATAGTGACCCAAAGGAATAGAGTGTTTGACATGAACCAAATTACTCAGATTCAATTTCATCAGTATAAAAGATTTAAGAATATGAGAATATGCTTACCTTCAAATAACTATTGACTTAAAATAACTATTGACTTAAAATAACAGCATGCATTATAAACAGTAACCTCAGGAATAAGGATATACCTTGGCTGCTCATACATCTCAGCTGGATACTAGATTTTTTGAACACATAATTAGTCTCTGAAAAGTCCTCCAAATCCATAAACCTTGAAGTGTTCTTAAAGTAATATTTTTGTGCTCCTCCTGTTAAAGATGGCAACCAGAGTCCCCAAAACATACTCTGAGCCACCTCCACTTTTTCTTGCCAGAAAGAATGATGGGATCTTGTTTACTTCCTCCTCTGCTTCTATGTTCATTGCTTGTAATAGAACACTGAAATACCACAGGTTACTGTGGGAGATTAAGACATTATTCTTCCCTTCTTTCTTGAAGCTGCTTAATTAACATTTCTACCAAACAGTTTAATTTATCCTACCTAAGGCTGGTTTCCTCTATTACAGCCCTCTAAACATGATGATAAAGCTTCATACATCATCTAATGAAAAATATTACATTCTCAGTCTCTTAAGTAACTCAAAACTATTGCCTACTTAATCAATTTTTAAGATAAGTTAGAGTTGTTTATTTTTGGAAAGAATGGTCACAGACACTAACCTGTAAAGGTAAACTTCAGAGCCAAAAATTCTGAAGAGTCTTGTACTCCTAAACAGGGAATACGAGGGGTATTATACTAGGATCTTGCTCAAAGTCAGATTTAGCATAAGAAGTATTATGACATGTTTTCATATGAGATCTGCAAACACTAAATTTTGTCAAAGGTGGATTTTTGCATGGTGACTTCTGTTGGCTCTCCATTCAGTAGCTGCGAATTCTCTTTGGGAGCATTTACCTATGCATGGATCTGCTTGGGGAATATACAATCCAGTCAAGCACAACAGAGGGGAAACCCAGCTTGAACAGGTACTTAAAAGAGGATCAGAGTAATAGACTGCCTATCATACAAAGGATGAGTGAAAGTGCTTATCCTCCTTAAGTTACCAAAATAGTGGCAAAGAAGAAATACTGTAGTTAAGAAGTTGTAATCACTCCCCATAAATAATTATGTTTGGAAAATAATTATATGCCATGAAAGGAGAAGGCGTATTTAGACTAATAGACACTGTTGGCAGAAGAAAAATGTTATAAATTGTCCATGAATAAAATTAGGTTGGAGATCAAAAGTATTCTTAATGATCAGACAGCAGTGATGATCTGGAACAGCCTTCCAATAGCAATAGTAGGGTGAAGAAAAATAAAGTACTCAGAAGCAAGTTCCCATTAAGATGGAGTCTAATCTGTTTATGAAAGTTATACAATTATACTGAATAACAGAAATAGGCTCCAGTGAACACAGAGATGTATTTTCTATCCTATTTTTCTGTTGCATCTAATTGCTCTGCTCAGGACTACAAGTTCAGTATAACAAGGCTTATTATATTAGTGCTCCAGTTCTCTTCTTGATATGTCTCTCAGTACCTAAAAAAGAACCTGTTTTACTAACAGTTATAGTTACAATATTTTCTCCCTCTAGATTTAAAGATATTGCAAAAGGGAAGACTTTATAACCTGATTTATTTACCCAGTTTGAGAAAATGCAAAGGACTCTATATGTATTACTTAGAAATAAATCTACCATCTCTTATTATGCCAGCTAATTATTTTATTGTTCTCTTAAAAAAAAAAAAAAGCAAATGGTTGAAAGTCAGAACTATAAAAGAAAAAATAAAAGCAGGCAGCTTTGAGCATGAAATGCTATTAAATTAAATTTTTATGAGAACAGAAAAATTGAAAAAGTGAGACCTAAATTTGTGGCCTCTATGGCAGAAAATTAGCTCTTGGGAGCTGGGGAAGAGAATGGGGAGAGGAGGTAGAGTGGGATTTTTTTATCTGCATTTTCTACAAAAATCCCTGACAAGAATATCTATTAACTGCCTAATTTGCATAAAGCTTCCACAACTTAAGCTCAAGCCTTAAGCATTTAATTCTGAATCATCTTATTCGGTATTTTTCAGCATCACATTTACTCTTCATTTTTCTCCTTTTTTTTCCAGGCATACTGGTGGTGGTTATTTCCCTGTAACACTGGTTAAGACTATCCCTTATGAAGTTTTCTGGAGTGACTGAGGTAAAAATAAAAATGTTCTGATATTTTCCCCTGGGAGAGTGTGAGCAGTTCCTTTGGCTTAAATAGGCTTTAACTGCATCCCACAGAGTGATGCTTCATAGTGTATTATTAGTGTGATCAAAAAGAATGTTATGAGGAGAAGCTGAGCGCTAGCCAATGTTAAGCACCACATGCATATTTCTCATCTATATTTTACAATTTCAGAAATTTCCAACTGGAGTCTGTTTTTCACAACACTGTCCTCAGTATTTTTGCTGGTTTTGCCTTGTTGATTTTTAAAAATTAAGTAATGTATAATATGTAAGGCTCATTTGTTAAATTTACACACTAATAGAAACAGATGCATGAATTGACAGATTTTGTGTTAAAAAAGGCAAGATATCTTCTGTAACCCAAACAGTGGGTCAGCTGCAAAGGATTTGGTTGTGATTTCTAGGACTGCTCAGTTTAACTCATTTTGAAGGAATATTTAAAATCTACTAGAAGAATAATTGCCCATTATTTTTTGATAATGAAAAAAGTGTAACTTCCTAAAAAATCCAACAATTCTAGTGAATATTTGGAAATCATTTTCCCAATATTTTGAAAGCATTCTGATCGTTTTAATGCAAAACAATGAGAAGAAAACTCTTATTTTACTTTTTTTTTAATTAAAAAATAATGTGCCATAAGATTTGTTTTTTGGGACTATGGAGAAGACAAATGGGCATATTTTATTGCAACTCCTGAGCAATTAATCTGTCACCTAGTTTTCCATTGAGGTTCATTGCCACAGAGTAATCCTTCTTCTAGCAGTCATACAAAGTCTGATAATCCATTTTTCCTCATTATCAAGCTTGATTTCTTGTGGGATTAATTTTCCTACATATTGTTTAGAGAACTGAATTCTAGTTGTAGCAATTGCATGTGAAATTCTTTGGAACATCTGGAATCAAAATGCCGTGGGCCAAATTCGTCCCTTGACCGGCTTTACCAGCATCACTGCTGTTAGGCAAAAAATTAATTTGACACTCCAACTTCTGGAATAATACAAGCAATGTTACTACAAATCCCAGGTTATTGTTTGAATTAGCAATATAACCTGCTAGTTATCCTTTATTTATGCCTTTTATGCTTGTAGTAAAAATCTTTGAAGTAATTTCCATTTACTGGAATCCATGAAGGGTGACTGTTAGACCTGCCTTAAATACCTTAAATAAGTCCATGTCTCATAAAGAAATGTTACTTTACTTGGTGAATCAAAAAGATGCTGCTTCATGGTGAGTACCGCTGAATTTTCCTGGACATGAATACAAGAGCTACATGTTAATGCTGGATGTAGATCTACATGTTAGAGTTGTTACAAAGGAATGTCTGCTTAAAGAGAATTAAAACTTCACAGCATGATAGTAAATCATTCAACTCACTGTTTTGAATAAAACTTGAATTTCCACTGAACTGTCTAGAAATATAATGACATATAATTGTTTTGCAATAATTTCAGTAGTAAAATCTTACAAACAGGAATTTCATGGATTAAGTACATATTTTTTGCATTGTCAAATTGTTGAATATGTTCTTCCATTATTATAATTTGAAATTAATATATCCCGTTGCAATCTAACCACAATTTACAGTAGCAAGCAATTAATTTTATTTTCTTTCTTCTATTAGTATTCTTGCAGTTATGTTTCAGAATACTCCATTTAAGTGATTCAATATTGTATATACACTGGATGTTGGAAGGGAAAGACCTTCATCTTTTCATTAGCTAATACTTCTCTGGAGTGTCCTAATCACCACACTTGACTTGAGTTGGACTTCTGAAGTCTTTAAGGAACCTGTGGACATGCTACATAAATGGGGTAGATTTCAGCATCAGGTGCTATTTCCTACAAAAATGTGAGGATATGAGATTTGCTCTGTCCCACAATATTAACATACTAAGTCTTACAGTCTCACAAAGAAGGCATTAAACTTCTTGTTAAACATTTTTTTCCCCTTACATTTTAGTCTATTTTAAAATTATGTTTTTCTGTGGTACTGCCTTCTGTATATTCCTAACCTTTTTCTAGACGTATCTGCTGCATAGATATTTACAAGTCCAAACATTTCATTTAGGGCACCTTGTTAAGGTTTTGACACATAGTTAAAGCATACATTTTTAAATTAAAGTTCTATGAATTTGTTTTCTAACTAAATAAGATGAGGTAAACAGTATATATAGTGAGGAACTAAGGATTAAAACAAAAAATCAATCTCTTCTGAGACAAATCTAATAACTGGCTCCAAAAGCTTTCATAAATTATTAGCTTTGAAATCACTCAAAGTGTCTGAAACATTGTACGTGTCACTGATGTACTTGAAGTTCACCTAAGTAACTGTATCATCAAAATGTGCCAACAAAAATGCCAGCAGCTATGCCACCTTGCAATCAATCACTAATCTGTTTCAGAGTTAAAAAGCGTCAAAGGATGTAATTTCATCTGCTTCTGCTGCATACATTTAAATGCTCATATTCTTACTAAGGAAGTAAAAAGGCTAAAAACATTTGTAAGTTCTGTTTCCCTCCAGCTGACTAGCTTTTTTTTTCTCATAAAGCTTATGCTTTCTTGTAAATTAATAAAATGCATATAGAGAAAAATATGTTATATTTTCATGTGACTGTATGAGTTGTACAGCATTAGTGTCTTTCAAGAAAGTTACATTGTCTGTATAGTCGGTGAAGAAATAGAGAATGGACAAATATCTGTTCAAGATATTGCATAGTTGAGTACAAGGAAGACTGCAAATTTGGGTTTGGTGGTGAAAGCATAGAAATACAATTTGCCAGGTAGTGGAAATAAAGTTGAATGTGTCAAGTAAAAGCTGCTCCTGCACTCCTTGGAAGGACTCCATACTATTACAATGAACAACTATTTGATAAAAATTGTACTTGTTTCATCAAGCACATACAAAGGAAAAGCTCATTTGTACTTGGAATTTGACATTGTATTAACCACTACCTAGGTAATGCATCCATTAAATGCCAACAGTACAAAAATAAGTAACTAATTTTCAGGAAATAGATCCCCCTCAGTTAATCAGTTAATAGTAAGTATAATGCTTCATTTCTGTGCTCCGTAACAGGTATTAGTACTCTATGCAGCAAATTTCTTTTTCTTCCTTTCCTTTCCTTTCCTTTCCTTTCCTTTCCTTTCCTTTCCTTTCNCCTTTCCTTGCCTTTCCTTGCCTTTCCTTGCCTTTCCTTGCCTTTCCTTGCCTTTCCTTGCCTTTCCTTTCCTTTCCTTTTTCTCTTTCTCCCTCTTTTTCTCTCTCTTTCTTTTTTTCCCTTTTTTCCCCTTGGACTTTCCCTCCTCCCATTTCTCCCCATGAATACAGAGTACCAAAGTGCTTCCTGTTCTGAGCTACAGGACTCATGCTGGGTGCAGCTCTTGATGTTTGCTCAGCAAGGGCTAGAAGTAGGCAGCACAGTGAGTTAATGGAAGAATAATTTAAAGTGAGCTTGGGTGGTTGAAAAAAGGACCCACACATAGTGGTAATAAAGGCTTGCCTTTTTTGTTTCTGTTAGTAGCTGTTGATAATTTCAGACCTTTTCATTCAAAATCTATTTCAAATCAAATCTGGAACAGCTAAGTCTATTTAACTTTTAGCTGTCACTTTTTTATAATTTCTATTAACGTTACTCTATGTGTATTGATGATAACTATACAAAGAATAATGAAGTGCAGTTAAGAACAGTAATTTGGAATATGTACATTTATTATTGTAGAGATTTCCATAAATTATTTTAATGTTTCTTTTGCAATAGAGCGTAGTATATTCATTACAGCTCCTGAATAAATCCAAGGACAAATGATATTCTTTTTTTCTTTCTATTAAAGGGACTTTTGACATTAACCTTTTGTACTCCAAAGATATTTGAAGCATAAATTTTCTGATAAGATAGTGAAGATTGCATAGTCAGTACTATTGTGGTCAGGAATCCACAGATTCTGCTGATATAGCATCTCTTGCTTCACATAAACAGATACAGATTTTCATTTCAAACAATTACTCATTTTGTATAGTTGCTTAATAGCTCCAGTACAGAGAAACCCCTTTTCCTTAGTTGTTTATCCTTTGCCACTACTCTTCTGCTATCTTTTTATTCTTCCTCAAGTCTCATTACAGAAAAAAAAACAACAAACAACCCCTAAGTCAACTTCTAGTGCAAATAGGCTAGAAGAGAAATTCATTTCTTGCAGGTGAGGATAGAAATGTGCAGCTTACAGCTTAAATGAAGACACCGAATGCAGAGATCTGGACAGGAAAAAGTAACAATTAATCTGTGGATACTACTCAGTGCACTCTTTCCTGGATGCATGCATGCTTAAGATTCTCAAAACAATCCACAGTGTGCAAAAGGCCTTCTCCTTTACCATGCTAGACTGGGGAAGTCAGCAATTACCAGGAAGAATCTGATGATAATTGTCTCAGAATTTTGCTGGTCTTGGGCAAAAGAAACATGACAGTGCAGTCAAAAACTTCAGACATGAGGAAAGATTAAGGGGAAATTTCAGCCGTCCTGGTAAAGTCTCTAACTTGCAACAAACTGTAAAAGGAAAAAAGCTATAAAAAAGCTATCTTTAGAAATTTCTAAGTAGGTTAAAAATGTCTTCAAGAAGTTTCACAGAACAGGACATAATGTAAGAAATGGAGAATGAAATTATCAAACTGCTAAAGAGTAGATACAAGAGAGGTTGTGTTTCTCACATACTCTTGCAAGAAAGTAGATAATTTGTTACATGAGAGAAGGACCATGTTTGATACAGAGGGGATACTGAAGCTATTGACTATTTGTTTCTCTACTGAACTTCCCAATTCTTTCCCTTAGCACTGACTTTTTCTGTCCTAATGGAATGGCTGCACCTGCCTAGGGATCTTGCTTGTGACTGGTTCCAGTAGTCAGTAATAAATATGCTTGCATTACAGGATTTTTGTGGCTCTCTCAAAAGGACTTATGTGACTCTTAACCAACAATATTAAAATAATTTCCAAATTCATCCCAAGAGAGAAAATATATTGCTTTTTAACTCTTGATGTAAAGTGGTAGAAATGGGAATTCAGAACAATTTACACAAAAATAGAAAATTTTTTGAATGAAAATGAAAAGATTAATTTTAAAAATTAACACCCAGAAAAGATTGGACAAGGTTAAACTTTTTAATTTAGAGTGAGAGTGGTTTTTTCTTGTGGAGTTGTGTACCCTAAAAATGTGAGAATCAAATAAAACAACATATTGATCTGAATCTCTCTTGAAATACAGACACAAGAAAGAAATCATCTTCCTTATTTGATTACATCAGCACTCAGTTTTCTGAAGTTAACAGCTCTATTGTGTAAAACATCATCTCAGACTTTGAAAGGGATCAACTTCTGCTCTAATTAGCTGTGCTTTAGTTAAACATGTTATGTCTTTTACCTTGGAATTTATGACATGCACACTAGCAGCAATTATTTCTCTAGGGCTTTTTAAACCTAACAATTAGTATTTGCAATCACAGTCTTTATGCTCTGAGCTATATTATGAAAAGCATCAAATACTCCAATTGTACTTTTAGGGTTTTATGCTATTTAATGTATGTTTTTTTATTTTTGGCTTCATACAAAAAAAAAAAAATTAAAAAATCTTCATAGGAAGGTGCTAATCCAGACCTGAGTATGCTAAATCTTATCATTAAACATATCTACTCATCTGGAAGGGTTTTAAGGTTTTCAAGCCACAGGTTTTTGATAGGCAAAAACATCTATAGAAATGGTGATGTAGGAACAATCAGAATACTAGATTCAGATTAAGGAACCAGGGCCCAAACAGGTAATGGGTTGTACCCATGCTTAAGAGTAAAATATTTTTCAGTGATTTATTATTTTTTTCCTTTAGAGTTCAAGTTCTCCAGGAAGGCTTTATAACTGAATTCTTACAAAGAATATTGCATTTCAACATAAACTTTCCCTGTCTGTGTTAATAGACATCAAAGACCAATTTCCTTTTCATGTTATGAAAAACTATGTTTACATTGAAATACTTTTAAAAAAGCATAAAAAAGAACTTAAAAACTTTGATGCCATCTCAAAATTGGCTATTTTTTAATTATCAGTCTGCCAGTGTTTTAAAGGGGCTTTTAAGAGCTCATAAGTATTGCTTGTTTGGTTTTCTATGCAACTGAAGAAGAAAATTGTGTGGAACACATATGAACACAGCACAGTTAGTACAACTTTAAGCAACAGTCTAAAATCTCCTTCACTGAGGCAGCTCACTAATGAGAGATTACTTCCAAAGGTCATTACTGGAAATAAATTCACTAGTAAAAATTAACCTGTTGATGCCCACATAGTAAGAGATTTCAATTATTCAACCATCCTATTTATTGTCTAAACTGTCATTTAGTCTTCTTACTGTCTGTCCTTGAAATATATTTTTACACACTTTACCTTCATATTTAGAATGAAGTATTAAAAAACCCTAATCATTATTTGTTTCCTATCCACTGGACAAATTAAGGAAACATCTATGTATAATGTTCTATATAACTTGTTGGGATTTCTGAACTATTAAAGAGAGCAATGGTTCTTGTCCTAGGAAGACTAGATGAATGCAGTTCGTTCAGTTTCAGTACTGTAAACACTTAAAAGTTTGCTTTTCAACCCTGTATGCTATTTGCCAAATTTTTATAGCTTTTGGATCTCCCATTGGATTAGCTTGCCATCAGGAAATGAGGAATGTCAAGGTATGTACAAAAGTATTGCAGGACAAAATTTATTAACTTGGTTACTTTAACATCCAGAGAAGAGGAATGTCTTTTTGCCCCAGAAAAATCTTCTCCCCAGAGAAAAATTAATATTTTAGAAGCCCAGTCCTTATTCTTGTCTTACTAAATTAGTATTAGATTAAAAAGAAATAGTAGTAAAATACCATTTTTAAGGAAATTTGACTGTGATTCTACCATGTCACCACAGGTTCTTAGCCTTCACCTCTAATCTTGTTAAAAGGGCCTCTAAGCAGTCAAATATTAGTTTGGACTCTAAGATTTGAAGTCATAGCAAGAATGATATAGAAACAACATTTTTCCCACCAATCTGCAAAAAGGTTAAAAAACTTTGAGTAAGAAGTCCTATACTGTTGGTGTATCTGTTGGTCTTAAATCATCATACAATTTGACATCATCAGCAGTGTGAATTATAATTTACATTTCCAGGAAAGAGAAAGACGTAAATCTTTTCAGTATATCGGTATGGATAAATTTCAAATCTGCTAAGATTAGAGTAGTGGAAAAAGCATACTCTTCAGATATTTCTCCTATAGAGAGCAGCTTCACAATAGCTAGTGTGGCCTATGTTTTGGATTTGTGCTGGAAACAATGTTGATAATACAGGCTTGTTTTAGTTACTGCTGAGCAGAGCTTACACAGAGCCAAGGATGTTTCTGGTCGTCACCCCATCCCTCCAAAAATGTCTACTGCTTTTTGGTCTAGTGTTTTTGTTGTTTTGGGTTTTTTTAAGTTCTATATCAAGTAATTTCTATCTCTACTAAAGGATGTTCTAGCTGTGCTTTTTACCAAGACTTTTTTTCCCTCTTTGTTTGAGGTTAAGAAGCATGGTTTGATCAGAGGACAGCAGTTATGCACAAGAGCATGCACTAATTTAGCTCTATGCTAAATTAGAAGGTTTCTTATGCCTCGTACTCCTGTTTCTTGATTGGTAGGATATCTATTTACATTTATTATATAGAATCACCTCTCTACTGTATGTGAAATCTACAGTTTTCAAAAATAAAAATTCAATTCAATGTAATTTCAGTAAGAAAAATGGTACATGTGTAAAAGTTCTGTGGCCATATTCATCTGAAAAGATTACTGAACTTTGTTCAAGGTACAAGCTTTCCATGTGTCAAAACAACTACTACATCATCTATATTAAGGTCAGAGTTCTTAATATCTAGGCTTCAGCCATTATTGTTTCAATAGGAAAATAAAAAAAATAAAGATGAGCAATTATTTTAAGTTCAACTGGAGAATTTGAAGCCCTGTTTTTTTATACCTGCAATTCTATCAGGTAAAATCCTGAAAGAAATGACAATGTTTGAGTGACCAAAAAAACAAAGAGAAAGGAAAGTCAAAAGTTGAGATTGTAGGTCCACAATAAAAATCATTTAGATAAATATTTGAGCTGATTTAATCTCACCCAACAAAGTCTGGTGAATATACTGAGTATGATAGCAAGAGTAATGTGCTCAAACTTCCACATAGCTAGTTTCAGACAAACACATCCTGCTTCTCCAGCCCCTTAGTTGTTTTTTATTAATGATAACAAAGCTTTGGATTCTATGTATTTTGCTTTCAGGTCTCCTCAAAGGCTCATACCTTTCTGATTTTCTAAATAGTTTCAATATGAACAGCAGCAATCTGTGTAGTAATGTTTATTCTGATCTTGCAGTATTTTTAACATTCAACTCTAATGATCTAATTTTCACTTTAAAAATATTCTTTTACTTAGGACAGGTTCAGTTTGTTTGTGCGTAAGTAGTACACAAAGTTCCTTTATACAAAAAGAAAGGGAGAGCTATAGTACAAATAAAAGTCATAGACTTCTGTATGGATTACTCCTAATAATGCTTATTACAGATAGAAAAGTGACATCAGGCCAGTATCAGGTGACTCAATACCAGACACTTCACATCAGTTACAGAAGCTTGCATCAGAAAGAGAATTATAGAACCATTCTCTTGAAAAAAACAAAACAACAAAACAAAACCCACAGGATTAATGACACAGAAAGAAGATACACTTTTTTTTTTAACAAACAAGCAATGAATTTTAACAGGGCAGTTGGCCTTTCTGGACATGAATGTTGGAGATGCATGTTTGAACAGTTTAAGAGGCAGCCTTGCATCTCGGATAACAATAGGGGTCTGCCAAACCAAGTCATGGCAATTATCCACACACAATCAGTTACTTTTCAACTCTGCTACAAGTCAAGGGGCTGCATGTTTCACCACTTCACTTCCTGCCCTGCTTTCTCCTTTAAACCAGTTTTTAATTAATGGTTCCAATCATTTATGTTTGATGTGCTACAGAGAAATAGGCTTTATAAATATCCCTGCACTATATGACTGGGATTACAAGGACCATATAAATTAAAAAATTAAACATCTGCTTTGGGAATATACTTCCTAACTCATAAACTAGAACTTTCAGACCCACAGGGATGAAACATACCTTTCACAGCCAAAATGAACACTGATAAACCTTCAAGGTTTGCCAGGTCTGCAGGGCTCTCTATCTGAACAGATGGATTGGTTGGTACAATTTAGGAGTTCTGTCTCTGCCTTTTTTTTTCTTAACAGTATGCCCCCTACCCTGTAAACAAGCCTCTAAGCACAGAAAACAAAAAAATGTGTTTAATGGCCCCCTGTTTGGTTTCATTATTTACACCCTTCACATGTACTTTGCCAGCTGAGTAATGCTCTTTAATGATTATATCTCCAAAGAACATTGCTGTGATCACGTAATATGCTGTGGAACCATAGATAATCAATCAAAAGGACAGAAACAGAGAAAGCAACTTTCTGACTTTTTAAAAACTGATTTAGTTCTTATGAAAATGCAAAATTGACAGCTTTGGGATTGGAATAATCTTTCAAAAGATGAATAGGAATGGTGCAAATTATACAGTATTAAAGCAATGTGTTCTGCCCCTGAAGGGATCACTTTTATAAGCTGAAGACGTCTGTCTCCACATTCAAGTGAGTCAAAGTCCTGACACATTTCTTGATTATTAGCACAGGAGCACCCCAGTAGTGGTGTTGTGGTACTGGCATTAGGAAACTAGGTGTTCTGGGAATACAGACATCACCAATACATTCCATCTACTGTAAATCTGGGCGTTTTTGACTCCTTGAAGCTGGTAAGATCAAAACTTGTGACCGACTGTCCTCAAGAGGTGAAAATACTTACACCACTAAATATGATCTCATATGGCAATAAATATATTTGGAATTTGGTCTAGTTTAGCTTTGAGTTACAGTTTATTTAAGTGAAGAATTTGTATTGCTACTACCAAAACTGATACGAGGCTGTGAAAATGCATACCTTATAGGCTTATTGGATGAAACCCAGTATGAATCATAAGGATTGATGATTCATCCTTATAACAATTTAAGTGTAAGAATAAAAATAAACATCAAAATAAATATACAGTGATGCTTCATACTAGAGTAATTTAGTTGTTACTATTGCCACTAAGACAGTTTACTCAGTTTCATTTAATAAACATACTCCTGAATACTTCTAGTTATCAATGCCTAAATTGTATTTTTAAATTTTCTTTCTTTTTTCCACTCCACCCTTTTAATTATATTTTGTTCTTTATCTTGTCACAAAGATTTAGGGCTGAACAGCTACAGCTGCAGCTATTCACAATTCAAAATCAAAGTGGTACATAATTTGAGATGGACTTCTTCAAAGCTTCACTTGGTTTTAGTTTTTCTCCAACTATTAACAGATGTGTTGGTAAAACTGGCAATGTCAATAAAAGCCATGGATTTACAATTATGATAATACAAAATATTTTAGGGAAGCAGACCAATGCCTTTTTTATTTTTTTTCCCCAAATTAAAGAATATAAAAGGTTCTAAGCACAGGACTTGAATTCAACCCTTTTGGAACCTTATAAACAGATGGAATTTTGGGGCGGTGTTACTTGTCAAACTTGCTGGTCTTTGAAGCCAAAGGTCCCTAAGAGCCTAGATCTGTCACGGTATGTTAGGGAATTAATGCTCATACAGTTAGAAATAACTTGTGATTAACAGAATCATCCCACAGGTCTCATCCCATAGGTCTCATCCCATAGGTCTCATCCCATTTTTAAGAGTAATACCTTTCATGGTTCAGAAATTATATTCCTCAGTTAGTGCCCCAACCATGGCTCCAAAACCAGATGCTGCTCACTCTGCCCTTCCTGCTGCCTTTTTTCCCTTCCCCTTGCATGGGATGGGAGAGGACTGAAGGTACAAAAGGCAAAGATCACAGGTTGCAGTAAGAACAATTTACAGCAAAAGCAATGAGATAAGAAAATGGACAGTAACAGCAACTATATTAATGACAAGAGCACAAAAGAGAGAATGCAGAGCTTGACCTGGCCACAGTTGTGGCACCCAAACTGCTCCCTTATGGCTCAGGACCAGAGCTCCCTTGTGCTCTGTCCCCCATGCTTGCTCCACTGGAGGGGCCCCCCTTCTCCTGGGAAGCAAGAGAGTTGCTTTACCCTTCCCCTGGGAATGATGTCTGTGTCCCAGCTACCACCTACCTCCCAATCACGCCCCCTCCCAGCTACTGCAAAAAATTAACTCTGTCCTGCACAGTAGCACAGGTGATTGTGGTCCTGTGACCACGCAGTGGTAACTGAATCTAAGAGGCTGAAGGCGTATGGTGTCATGGTAAACTCGTGCTTTCAGGCTAGCAATGGGCTCATCTTTATGACTGCAGATTTCACAGGACACACACTAATATAAAATCACAGTCGATGATTAAGTTAAAAAGCAAACCCCCCACCTCCCCTGCACCTCTTTGATAAATTAGGGAGTGAAAAGCATCCTGCTGGGATAGAACTATGCTGCATGGAGAATCTGAGCTCACTTCATACCTACTTTTATGGAGTAATATTTGCAACTGATTTTGCCTATTTCAAGTTGTAAAATTGTCATCTATGGCATTAGATTTCTTTTTGAAGACTTTTTAAAAATGGAAATTAGCCTCCCTGGTAATACAATGTTTAGATGTTTTTGTACCAATGATAAAATAGATACCATACAGATCACAAGAAAAACAATAAAACTTCTGTTCAGCTGACCTATCAGTGAATTTTTCATGTGAGTGGGATAAGCAAAATAATTAATTATCTAACTAATCTGATAAGGCAATCACTAGACAAAAGAAATTGGAAATTAGAAGTCTGGGTAGGGCTTATGCTTGGAGAAGCCAACCAGCTACAAGGAAACATAAGGAGTTTCCTAAATGAATATAACTTTAAATGAAAAATTCTCTAGATGGAGTATACTTAGTATTAGGTGTTTATTATTTTTGTAATATATCTTGGTTATAGGAACTAAAGTGAAATATACTTTGGTAAGTTTTCTGGAACTTATCCAAAGCTCAAATCTCTCCCTCTTTCCACTACTGTCTCTGAAGAAGTGAGACATAAAACCAGAATGGTCACAACACTTGCTAGCTCTGGAAAGTCTCTATTAAAGTTATTTCTATACTAAATTACCTAGAAAGTGCTAGAGGAGGATGGATTGCACATAGATGTTNTAAAGTTATTTCTATACTAAATTAGCTAGAAAGTGCTAGAGGAGCACATAGATGTCAGGAATAAATCCAGTTTTCCAGGATCTTGTATCTCAGAAGACAGAATACATGTAAGCCAGCCAGTGTGCCAGAGAAGCAGCAACAGGAATGGTGACAAGAGTCTGTACAGCTCCAGTGTATCACAAAACACGCAGGTGTGACATGATGAAATCTGAACAATGCATTTGTGTGAATGTCAACCACATTACCCTTTTATATTGGCTGTTCAGCCTGTGTGAAATTCTGAGAGGGCATACTAACAGATCTTTCCATATCAGTTATCCACAAGAAGAAATACAATTACGGTTGAGCAGAGTAGTGCGCCTACTTCGGTATTCACCATTTGCATTTAAAGCACAGTACAGTTTATGAATATAAAAAAAATTTGTGCTCATTGTTTATGTGCTTTTTTTTTCCTGAAGAACAAAAATATTCTATGCAGTCTCTGTTTTCTTTCGTTGTGTGTCAGGTTTCTTTCCTTATGAATTAGCATTTCAAAGTATTATGAAAAAACAATTTTAAACTACTTTGATAAGAAAACAACTTCAAACTATTTTTATGTACAATCAAGCAATACATATGTGGTTTGCATAATGGGTCACAAGTAAATACTAAAACTATGATCTTTATAAGAGATACTGTTGTTGAAAGTAGTGATATGATTGTCATACAAAAGAGTAAGAAAAAAACCACAGCAAACCCCACTCGGCATAAGAAAAGCTGGTGAGTGACAACAGACACACACAAATGTAATTCACAGTAAGTCCTACAGGACATGGCTTGAGTGCTTTGGAGTCACTCAAGCAGTATATTACCAGGGTCAGAGACTCAAACAGATGAATCCTGCCTTGGCCCATGGCTGCTCAAATCGTGCCTTTTGATTGATTCTGAAGCATCCAGATAAAAGGCCCTAGTGGCATATGCTTCCCATTGAAGAAACCTATTTTTTGAGCTGTTAAAAACTGCAGAGACATGAGTAAACATGGTTACACAAGCCTCACAATTTAAAGTGTGACTTTAATTCATGTTTTAAGAAGAAAGCTTTAAAACTTCCTGAGATGCCCAGGGCCTTCATGTTCAAAATGCACTGACATAAGATCAGTATAAATGGAGTCTTTGGTGTGTGCAAATTGTCAGTGTGAGAAAACAAGGGAAACTTATTACCATTACATCATTTCCACAATATCCAGCTTTTGAGAAATAAATTTTAGCCTATGCAATTTTGCTATATTCTTATCTTTGGTTTCTTGAGCTAACTGATATCATCACTTCTTTCCAGGGGTAAATTCTGCTGTAGCCAGATTCTCATCTACTTTTAACTCAGTATGTACAAATTCAGTTGTGGTTGCTTTTTAATCTGTACTTTTTTAGTTATCTGCTCTGTAATTCCACTGAATGTTTGACATTCTTCTAGGAACTGTTGTGGAGAAGTAGCTTCTTACTGGTAGAAACATGCCAAAAAAACCTGATAAAGTCACAGATAAAAGTGCACAAATATTTTCCCCATTTTGCTACTACCGCATAATATCAGTCTTTGTAGGCCACAGTTACAGACATCTTGTCTCAGCAGAGACAGTATAAAGCAAATAAGAGAATCATAGAATTACAGAATATAATGAGTTGGAAGGGACCCAACCAGGACAACAAAAATCCAAGTTCTTGCCCTGCACAGGAAACCCCAAGAGTCACACCATGTGCCTGAGACCATTGTCCAAACTCTGTCAGGCTTTATGCTGTGACCACATCCCTGGGGAGCCTGCTCCAGTGCCTAGCCACTCTCTGGGTGAAAAAGTTTTTCTTTATATCCAACCTAAATGTCCCTTGACTCAGCTTCATGCTGTTCCCTTGGGTTGTGTCACTGGTGATGAGAGTGAAGAGATTGGCACCTGTCCCTCCTCTTTCCCTTACGAGAGTGCTGAAGACTGCAATGAAGTCTCCCCTCAGTCTCTTCTTCTCTATGTTGAACAAACCAAATGTTCTAGTTGTTTACAACTGTTAGATTCTGGGTTCTCAGGTGCTTCAGTCAATCATTCTCCCTAAGGATGTCAACTGAATCAAGTCACAAAATAATGATATATTTTATTGTTCTTGTCGGGAAGTTTGTCTGCCAAGTGGCAGCCAGTCATAAGAACAAACAACCAACTCCTTCCTTTAACAGACTCCTGTTCTAGGTATTATATTCAGCCCATGACTGGGTTTACATTTACATATATACATATATATACACTCCATTTGCTATTTGAATTGGTAATGCTTTATCAAAAGTCTGCACAAAGTTGTTCAGCTATCCCCTTCCCCCATTTTCAGTCATAATCACAAGAATTGTGCCCTCCTTGCCTCATTATCCGTTTTTGTTGTTTCATTATCATTTCATCCTCAGGGAGTGGAAAAGGTTAATGCAAGACCACCTCTCTTGATTATATGTGTCAGGCTATCCTACAGATGATGTGCTGAAGTCATGGAATAGCAACTCTGCACCCTCTGGTGTCAGACCTTTCTATTGTGGTCTGGCATAACTGCTTAGATAGGGATCAAGAACAGTTATGGGAAAGAAAAAGCAATGAAACATGTTTGGGAATAGGTTAAAAATTGCAATGGAAAATTACATTCCTCATAACTTTCTTTGACCAGTTTATGTATGATTCAAGCATTCCAGCTTGCTATGGAAGTCTACAGCTTGTAACAAGATAAATCAAGAGTATCTTTTTGTGTTACATTTTAAGAGCCATTGGAAAAAATTCCATCTGCCTTTAATTTCTATTGGATAGTTCAGTATTTTTTTATAAGTACATCCTGAGTTTGTTGTTTTATGCTTTATTTTGAAGAAATTAATATTTGCTTGTGAATATTATTTAACTCATTACAAAAAAATTAAAAGAATCCCAAATGTGTACAAACGTCTTTTTCCAATATGCAGATCACAATGTTTATTCAGTTTTTTATTTGCTTTCCCTTTGAGTTCTGTAAGTAGCATTGCCACTATGTCCAGATGAGTGATGCAGTGTCAACGATTCTAAAATAAGAGTGGAAGGTATTTTTTTCAGAATCCTTCAAAGTCAAGATTTCAATCAAAAAATGAAAAATCACAATAGAAGCCCTCCCTCATGGATGAGACATACTGGACCATGAAACATTTTAATGGAACAGTGCAGAAGCATTTACTTTCCACTTTAGTGGAAGGACAAATAAACTTTTACCGTGATTTCTCTTGCCAACCTCGTCAATGTTTTGTGATCAGCTGACTTATCTTTAGGAGGCACGTGTCTTGGCCTTGACTACAGAAGGAAAACCACATCCATCACTTTTGTCTGCCTTAGGTTAAATGAGTCTTACCCTTGGATATACACAGAATGTAAGATCAGGAGATCTGCATATGACCCCAAATTAGCCATAGATGTTATGTGATCTTGATTTGATATTGTTTTGTCTCCACAGGTAAAATCAGTAAGTTGGAGAAGTGGAGTTATACTTGTCTAAAAATCTGCCTTACAGTGGGAATAAATTATTATTGTGTGAAAATAGTAGCATTCTATCAAAAACACTGTAGGAGGTTGAAATAAAACTAATGGTTATTTAAAAATGAATGCTATGAGATGCACTTATGGAGGTAAACTAAAGATTCCTACTCGAAGCACAGTATTAGAGAGTGATAATAAACAGTAACTAGAACCACTTTGCAAAAAACCTCAGTTATAGCATCTTGCCCTGTGTAAAAAGCTTGCTTCTAATGCACAAGAACTTTTCCAAAACATCCCTTAAACATGATTCACATTACATAAAAAGCATTTGAGGGGGTTTTTATTTTTATTTGTGTTATGCAAGAAGAATCTGTTGCCATTAAGGGAGAATAGAAGATTTATGATAGACAAATGGGACCCCATATCTTCTTTCTTCTTAAACTTCATGATTATATTCAGTGAGGAGAGTTAGTATTTTTTAAACTCTTTGCTCCTTCAGGCCAATGACTTAAGAATGCTATGCTTGTAACCACAGATACAGCTATGATCAATTATTTAAAATGCCTTTCTCTTCTCCCCACCTTCTGTTTTTTTGGTAGAATTCACTGTAGCACTCACTCAGACCCTGCTGGTACAAATCAGTTTTCACAGAGAGAAGGTGATTTACCACTGGATGTGCTTGGCCATCTGCAGTTTTCCAGTCTAAATATTTTCTGCAATTCTCCTCTGGCACTTCTAGCAAATATTTTATTTCCTTCTACGCTAAGGGGTTGACAGTTAGTCCTTATTCCACAAACTCTTAGACTAACCTGATGTTATTGTTCCTTATGAGGAAATGTTCCTCTCTGCCTGTTTAAATGATGATACTTCTAGCAGCAGGTGATTTTCTGGATTAAAAAGAAGTCATTGATGAGTACTGACCTCCTAGAGATTCAGAACAAACCACACAGTTTTAAATTTCCTAGGGTTGCATAGTGAAAAAGGGAACTTGTTCTGACAGCCCTTATTTCCAGGAGCTTGCTGCTGCTGCTGGGAACAGTTAACAGCAAGAATTTCAGGGGAATGAATATGACAGGGTCCATAGCCTGCAAGTTGGTATTATGTAGGCAAAGGTGTGGAAATGTGGTTGGACTAAAAACTTGTCAGGTTGGTGGAAGAAAGGGAGCAGTATTTCTATTACCATATGTATAGATAATTGAAATAAAAAGACTTCAGTATTGTGCAAGAAGTGAAATGGGAGGATGTAGGAATTGAATTTGCTGCATTCTCTGTTCCAAATTTAATCAGCAATTACCCCTTTATGTAGCCATAGAACCAAGAGAAAGTACAGATGAGAAGATCACCCATCATCCAAATGAGGAAATGTAAGTTGTTTTTGTGGTTCTTGGTTGGTTTTTTTTGTTTTTTTTTGCAAAGTTCTTATACTGCTACATACAGATCTAAGGGTTAAATAGATCTAAAGTTGTTACTCTAAAGGTAACTGGCTAGAATGTTTTATATGAAACAGAACACATAGTATCCTTGATATTTACAGCATACTATTGACTAAGCATCTTTGTGTCTTTTTTCTTTCTATTCTAATTGTCTGGCAAGCAATGCATAGGAGCAGAACAATAGATTCCCTAATGTTTAATAAAAAAAAAAAAAGCCCAGAATATGGAAAACATTATTAATAGGATATGTAGCAAAATACTTGAATACAAATAGCATTTGTATTCAAGTTCCATGTCTAATTATATTTTAGAAGACTTAAAAACATTGACATTTACATTCCTTAGTGAGGAATACCCAGTTTGAAATTTTACCACAGAAGCTAATGACCCTATTAACTCTAATTTGTTTACTCACCAGTCTGGAACAGTTTCTTCCACAGGTACCCCTTTGATGTTCAAAATTAAGCTTCCTAGAGGCTTGAGAAATTAAATGCTAAAGGAGGTCAATTATCCAACAGTTGCCTTAAAGATAAGAACTGCCCCTCCCACATTGTTTTAAAATGATTTTTTCTGATGAACACAAAAAACCCCATGATTGCTAAACTCATGTCAGGCTCTCCCACAGGTTTGCTAAGACATAATAGGCAGTTCTAAGTTTGGTCATTTAGGAGAGTGCCTAATTATATCAAGCAATACAAAGACATGATTTTTTTTTTATTATACTGAGATTTAATCTTTAATCAAAGTGCAAATGTAATTAATTATTATTTCATAGTCTGTATTTTTGAGTTTTGAGTTTGCATAATATCTCAAATATGACCTCCAGCAGCTCCTGATTAGCATGAGCCACCTGCTATGGCAAGTTTAATTTTTGTATTTATACAGAATATACCTAGTCATAGGCTTACATTTATTACTAAGTAGTTTGTTCTACTTAGTACTGTCCATAATTACAGTATGATCCAGCCACTGCAGGGCCAATCTTAGGAAAGGCAAGAATGTTTTTTATTTGAAAGGAAAAATAAAAAAGGGTCTGTTCTTCAGCTACAATGTGAACAATTAAAAATCGTGATAGCCAGCTCAGTTTATTTTGCACTTATGACTGTTATCTCTGCAACCATGCACCAAAAGGGATGGGGGTATGGTTTCAATCCCTGAAGACATCAGAGGTTTTGAGCTTCGTCAGATATTTCCCTGAATGAAGCACCACGTCCTGCTGAATTCTTAACTAACAACAGAACATGAACCCAGAGATTACCACTAATCATTTCTTGCTAGATACAAGAGGTAAAAACTGGCACCTCATATGAAGAGAGAACAACCATTTCCAGAACAAGGCCGATGGTAAGGGACCCCAGCATGCAGCTGGGACAGCTACAGCTGGGGATGCTATAATGAGTGCAACCCAGACCTTGCTGAATGCCTCTCTTCAATATGGAACATGTTCCTTAACAAGTCATCGAGGACCTGGTACAGCAGAAAACTCATGCAAGTTTCTGCTGGCATTGAGTCAGAATAAGACTGCTCATCTAAAGCACAGAGATATGGTATAAATCCAGTAAAAAATCACCAAACTAAAACATACACTCCCAGTCCCCCCCCTCCAACAGCAAAACCCCTTAGAAGAATTCAGAAGACAGCAATACTTTCTCCAGCAAAAATTCTCTGTGTTTAAAGAGCTTCAAGAGGTGCCAGATGGCTAGTCCCTTTTCCTGTTTTTGTAAAAGAGCATCCAGTATGTTCAGCCTCAATTTGGTTCAGAGTTTTCTGGTGGATGGGACAAGTCAGTTCTTCCACCGTATTTTGATGAGAAGAATATTTATCTTCTGACAATATCATGTGTTGGTGGTATGGAGAATCACATCACTATCTCTTTTCAAAAGAGTTATGAATCCAAATCCAGCTACAACTAGTGGGTGAATGACGTCCTTCTGAAAATGTTAAGTAAATCCTGGGAAATCAGGCATGAAAATGAACTGCAGATAAGGAAACATAAGGCTAAGGGATTCTGAGAAACCCTTCAGCTCTCATACAGCAGCTGGTGGTTGTGAGAAAGAAAACGGTTCCCTGTAATATTGCAGTGCCATAAGGAATCATGTGGGCTGTATCGATTCCATCCTAAAGACTGCAAAAAATGACAGGAGCATGTTGCTATTCCTTCTAATTAAAAAAAAAAATAAAATGTATATCTACATATAATTGTGGTAAAATGCATAGCTGAATGAAAAAGGGCTATATACAGTATTAATAACAAAGGGAAGATCCCAAGGTAGGTATTTTTTGGATTTGAGAGCTGATGATGGCTCCCAAGAGAATGGAATTTTGTTCTGAATTCAAAATTTGGATTTGAATTGTTCATATTTTGGGATTCAAGGGGATTTTCCAAGTTTCAAGGACTAGGGAACCTCTTAGTCTTGTGAGAACAGTACCTGGCTAAAGGTTCTCTTTAATTGTATGAATGGCATAAGTGAAAAATAATTTAATTCCATGAGTGAAAAAGATATATTTCCTTCCTTGTTTTCCTAATAAAGATCATAGTTTAGTTAGTTACAGAATTTTATGGCTCTCCAATAGAGTTATCTCAGTTTCTATTGAGCTCAAATTTACTTGTGTAATGACAATGTGAGCAAAAAAAAAAATTGTTTTCCTAATTTCGCACCAAGTAGGAGATCAAGTACAACAGCATGTTACACTGTTGACAATAGAACCAAAATACCAGGGTGATGTGAGGTGAAGATCTGCAGAATTTATTTGAAATTCAGTAAATGTCATTTTCATTCCAGATTGGGTACCTTCTGCTTCTTTAGAAAACCCTGAACTAGGAGTGATTTGAAGTGTGACTATCAGAAATATAAAATTTCTAGGAACTTCAATATGTTGTGTTTCCTGCTGCTTAGATTTAGCTCAACAACATCTTTAAATCTTAGTGGTTCTGGAAGCATATTTTGCAAGCCTACCTGTATGGCAATCTCATTAATGCCAGTGCATAACCTGATAGAGTAACATACAGAAAATCCAGCCTTTTCTCTGCAGTTTCAATTTAATTCTTCTTTCTTTCTATATGAAAGGAACAGCTTTATAGCATTCCATCTTTTACTGAAAGTCTTATAACTGAATAGGTTTTTAATTATTTACAGAATATCTTAGTATACTTATAAACTCTGGAATAATATTGACTTGTCTATAATGTAGTAATATAGTACTCAGAGAATGGGAAAGTAAACTAATAATTTGCTGGACAAGTAAAGAAAAACTGCTGTATTCCTTTGCAGGTCTTTTAAATTTATACTTATCAGACCAGGGACACTTCAAAACACCCCAGTTTCTAAAATATTCTCTTGTTTTCAAGGAAGTTGTGACCATCATTAACACTTCAGGTTGATGTGAAGTCTTTTGGATCATAGCTGTCTTCCCCTCCTCTTTTAAAAGCATCAACTTGTGTTTTACAATCCTATTTATGTTTCATTCTTTCCTCTTCAGTAAATAAAATTACTCCATATAAGTTGCTCTATAAGTTTTCCTAGCGTATATGGGCTCAGTAGCATATAGGAATTTCAAATGGAATTGAATCTGGCCGGGTATGTCAAAGACAGGAGGAAGGGCTTCTCTAAGAACAGATGAAAAAAGGAAGTCTAAGGAAAATGAATGCCTGCTTCTTAAGGTTCAACAACACATGGGAGAGGCTGAGGTATGGAATGCCTTCTCTGCCTCCCTTTACAAGGAATACTGTCCTTCAGGAAACCCAGGGGGTAAGTATGGAGCATGGTAGGTAGGTATACCCTTGGTGGAAGAGGATCACTTCAGGCAGTACTTAAGGAAAATGGATGGGGGCTCTGATGATATGCACACATGAGTGCCAAGGGAGCGGGCAGATATCATTATGAGACCATGCTCAATAATCTTTGGTTAATCATAGAGATTAGGAGAAGTAAATGTAGCTCCTATCTTTGAGAAGTGCAAGGAGGAGAACCCAAGGAACCACACGTCATTTGGCCTCACCTCAATCCCTGAGGAAGTGATGGAGCAGTAGTAATGGAAACCACTTCCAGGCACATGAACAACAACAAAATCTTCAGGATTACTCAGTATGGTTTCCCCAAAGGGGAAGTCTACTTGATGACCTTCTATGACAAAATGACTTGTCTGGTAGATGAGGATATGAGCCTTGGATATTGTCTTCCTAGACTTCAGTGAGGCTTTCAACACTTTTCCCCATAAGATCCTTTTGGAAAGGTTGTTGGACTGTGGCCATGGGTCCACAATGAGGTGGCATTGTTGAGGCCCTGTATGGAGTACTGTGTCCAGTTCTGGGCTCCTCAGCATGAGAGAGACATGGATACAGTAGACAGAGTAAAATGAAAGGCCACAAAAATCATTAGGGGATTGTAACATCTCTCATATGAGGAAGAGCTGAGTGAGTTGCACAAAGAAAAGCCTCAGGACAGGATCTCATCAAAGAATATAAATGTCTGAAGCAAGGATACAAAGATGGAGTCAGGCTCTTTCCAGTGGTGTACAGTGACAGGACGAGGGGAAGTGTGCACAGACAAACATAGGATGCTCTGTCTAAAGATAACAAAATGGGTTTTTTTTGCTGTGAGAGCTACTGACTACTGGAACAGGGTACCCAGAAAGGTTGTGGACTCTCCATCCTCAGAGATATTCAGAAATCAGCTGGACATGGTCCTGAGCACCTTGCTCAAGGTAGTCCTCCTTGAACAGAGAGAGGTTCAGACAAGATGTATTCCAGAGGTCCCTTTCAACCTCAACCACTCTGTGATTCTGTAAAATACATGCCCATTTAGATATTCCAGAACTAAAAATTACCAGAAGTTCACAATGAAGTGAGCATGTCTGTGTTTATCTCACTCTGGAAACTTCAAAACCATAAACATGGAATCAATTGAGAGCACCATGTGTGTGTCTCAGCATGCACCAGCCAGCCAGTAATGTGCTCAGAGAAATCCCCAACAACCAACCACAAGCCCAGACCTCATGTGCTCTGCAGGCCTTATCACAGGGATTTACAACTTTCAAGCTTTTATTGATGACAGTTTAATAGAAGAATACCTCTATAATGCAATTTTCTTTCTACAGCTCCTGGAAGTATATGGGATGATTCAAAACAGACAACAGTTCTCTTCCTGATGACAAGATAGGCAGTGATTTAGCTCCTCAAGGTGCTTTGCAAAGCTAGAATGACTCTCACCTTGAAGAAATGACTGCAAATTCTGGTAGGCAATATGCAGAAACTATAGTAATGTTACTAATATGGAAGTGTTTTACAGAGCTCTCACCCATTCATACGGCTGCACAACAGGCCTCCATGTGAACTCCGCTGCCTATCCCTAACCAAAGATCTTCACGTAGCAATTTGGACTTGGCCCAAATAGAGGGTGTGTAGGACAATGTTGCAAGGCTCTTCACAAGGCAATGATCAGTTTTTCTGTTTTCCAGCATATAACAGCTAAATACTACTGCTCCTAATTTATACAATATTTTCTTTCATAAACTTTCATTGGTCTAAACATGTATTTGTGCACACATGCACACACAAAATCCCACATAAAATATGCTGAGATTCTCAACAGCTAAGAAGCAATATGGGCAGCACTGTCACAAACTGAGGAAAAACAGTTTTCATTTTAAATTGTTCCAGGCCTCAAATTTTGTTAAAACTCATATTCTGATAGAGTGCATGAGTATTTCCAGCTCTTGTTCATCACTTGCTGTGCTTGGAAACAGGAGCTGACAATGAAAGCACCTCCTCAACAAAAATTATTGCACCACTGCTCTTCATTTGAACAAAAAGAAAAAGATGCTGAGATCAAAAGAATAAAATAAAAGGTTAAAAGGAAATCAAACTTGAAAGAAGGAAAGAGAACAGTTAATTGGAGGGTCTGATTCAGATGTGTTCTTGCAGTGCTCGTTCTTAATTTACTATCTGCTCCTCATCTCGGCACAGCAGTCTAACAAGACTTCCACTGCCTCCTCATTTTCCCCCTGGCTGTGCCCCTATTTCAGACCTGTGCTCACTGTTACAGTATTCCCCCCAGCTTTTTTCTCCTATATTGAGCTTTGGGACCTTTATACATTCACCATCATCCCTGTAATTCTAGGGCACCAGACTTGGATGTCGGCACTGATGGCCTAAGGATTAGAATATTGTATAAGGCAGGTTTCCCACTTCAGCTCTGTGAACTCAGTGCTAACACTAGGGAGATACTTACAAAGGCATAAACAAAAGAGACAAATCTACACAAAGAAACTGTGGAAAGAATCTGGCAGGAGGAGGGCAGAAAGAACAAACCAAGGTATTTTAGACTAAGAAAAATGCCAGCTAACTGAAAGGTCTCTAAACAAATGAGAAAATTCACATAGTAAGTTTTCAGCTTGTGAGTGACCTTATTTAATGTATAAAATTTTAGCATACCAGTAGACAAAGACAGAGATTTGTTTCACACAGTATAAATTAAAATCCATATTACTGCTTTGCTGAACTACTCAGAATCAGCACCTTTTGCTTTCAAAAAATTCAGGCTTTATGGATGCTGTATCTCTACATACAAAAAGACTTCCCAAAATGTTTGCTTTGAAAGACTGCATTGCTGTTTTTTTCAGATGCCTCCTTTTCTTAAATAAACAAATCAACAGGGGATGCATTGTCATTTATCCCATATCCTTCTATTTCTGCATGCTTCCAGTTGACTACTAAGCTCCTCAGTTCCAGAGCTACACAATTTAAGCAATAAATTCTAAGCAACACAGGATATACCGACAGAAATTGTAAAATATTAGATTGTTGATGTTGATTTGACTTTGACTTCAATTGTATCTTCCTGTTTTTTATTGCTATCCTGCCCACAAAGCTGTGGATGTAAACTCCTTGACTGCCCTTGATGTCAAAGGTGCTTTGTGACTCAAAAAGAAGAATATGCTGGCTGCAAGTGAAGTGAGTAAGTAGTGGTTTGACCTTCCTGATATCAGGTGGACTACATGAAGACAGAGTAAACTGCATGCAACATGTTAAAAATAGACCAGAAACGTTATAAATTGTGGAACAGTGCATTATTTGTCATAATTCAGATTTCTCTCTGGGGATCATTAGAGTCTAATACTATCCCAGAATGTCACCTTTTCTAATAGGGTAGACACTACAGCACTGTAAAAAAGAAGGGCGTAGAAAATCAAGCGTTACGCATAAAGGTTGTTAAGAGCATAAATAGTGAATTAAATGGCAAAATAAATAAATGCAACTTCTGATTCTTTAACAGCCTTTACCCCACAGTCAGCCCTAAAATACCTCACAAAAGACAAAATGCCCACTTTAGTCATGTCCGCTGCTGATCAAATTGATTCAGAAAAAGACAATATTTTATCCGTCCTCTTTGGAGTTCAAGTATGAATGGTGAAGCAAAAGAGAGTGAAACTGAGGGAAACATGAAAAGCTTGATTTGTTAGGACCCCTGCTGTCTGAAAAAAGATCAAAGCTCAGGAGGAGGCTGTAAAACAGCCGAATGCACTGCACAGAAACATGGCCTGTGGCAGCTGCTCTGGGCACGCTCTCACAACACAGGTGTACCTCCAAGTCTGCTCTGCCAGCTGAATCATGGGACCAGGCTACCTCTTCTCCTTCTTCATTATTTCAACTGCAGTCACTGAGGAGATGTGAGCTCCATCCATCACAATGCACAAATTCACAGTGCGCAGATTCAGCACAGGCCTAATTAAAGCTTTTCCTTTCATTTGTGGAGATAATTAGACTTTCATCTCACCAGGAAGCTTCAGAAAGATCTATTTCTTTCTTCAATAAGAGCTACATCAAACAAAAGCAGATTTTAATCGCCTTTTCTTTGGGGCATGAGTCAATAATGAAAGATGTCATGGGTAACAAAAATTGTGTGCAAGGGGAAAAAAGGAGGGAAAAAAGACCAAGCTATGTTCTTTAATTAACACCATGTTTGCAAACATCATTAATTTCACTCATTAAAATGATTTTTATCTATAACTGATTGTTGATAAAACAATCGATTTGAACATCTCATCTGTTTCATGCCATGCAGGAACCCATCTGCTCTGCTGTAAAGCAGGAAGAATGCAGACTGTTAAGCAACATGTGAGAACAATAAAAAATGCATATGTGTGTGTCAGGGATTTGTGAGGCTCACTGCAGGGCAAGGGCCACCTTTTCTCAGAACATCTATAAAAAATGACTTGGTAGCAAGCCAAAGGACAAAATGTCACAAAGATCAGAAGTGCATAAATAACAAATGAATTAATATGTGCACGAAGAAAGAAAGGTTCCATCTGTGTTGAGATGCATCAGTAAACAGGCTTGGAAAAATAAGGATATTTCAGACATATTTAACTCTACATCATGAGCTTCTCTGATGTAGGATTAGAGAAGAGAAATGGAAATCTTCCTGCCTTTGCCTTTTTCATCAGTAGTAGAACAGAAGTCTTTTCCTACTACCTTTCACACTGGTGCAAGGGAAGAGCATTTTTGGCTCCAGGCCCAAGGCACATAATTTATTTATTTAACCATTTGACACAGTGCTTCTGTATGGGCTGTCTGATGCGCAGGCTCACAAACAGAGTGTAGCTGATTGTCTGTGGGAATTGAAGTCTGGAAGTCTAAGGCAGAAATAAAGCACTCCTCCACCCTAGAGCTTACAGCGATCCCAAAGAACTGTTAAGCTGATAGCATTAAGACATTTAGTGCAGAGTGAGCTTGTTTAAGTATCATTTTAATGATAATACTTGCTTTGCAGCAGGCATGGAACTTTTTTTCTTGTTGGAAGAAACATGAGCAGTAAGGATGTACTGTAACAGTGCAGAGCTCGCTGTCAGTCTGGTTAATGCCTTCCTGAATAGGATAAAGTGTCATGATCCATCAGAATCAGATCTGAAGTTCCTCTAATGGAAAAATATCACCAAACCAAAAGAATAAAGGATTAAATGTGTGTTACTGAGCACTGCTGCTGTTGTGACCTGATTGGGTAATTGGTGAAATGAAAAGATTTAATGGAGCCTTTTTTAAAGAAAATCTACAAACATCCTTAAATCTCACAATGTTGATGCTTGATTCATAGTGCCTTTATGCAGTTAGTTCTGGCATATGGCAGTTGTTTGGGAAACCAAAGTTTGTAGGAGCTTGACAGACATTTCTTCTTGATACATTGAGCCAGTAAGATCCCTGGTGAGTATCCAGATTCTAACAGAGCTGCACATGTCTGTTCTCATGACTGTAAAAGATGGAAGTTTTTGCTGTTTGGGTTCTTTTTTCTCAAGTTCACTCAGTCACTTGAAAATAAAATTGCAGTTTTCTTCTGTGTATCCTACTTTTATGTTAATATCCTCCCTCCCCCCAGTAAATGAGGACTGTTTTTATTTTAAATTATGATTAAAATATATACACATGGCACTGAGCTTATCCATTCTGCTAGGATCTAGTAGTTCAATTTGCTGAAAAAACTCTTACAGCTCAAGATAGAAGGTAACACAGAATTTTCCAAATTCTCCTTGAAACTCTCAAAAAATTTGTACTTTGTAGTGTTTCAGATAATTATCATATTTTTCCTGTATCCTGGGCCAAGATTTGCTTCCATTTACGTCTTTTTAACCATTTACTTCAATGGAAATCCTATCTATTCCAAGCTATAGTGCAGTGAGGAGAAAACTCAAAAGAGTAAATATTTCTTGAAAAAGAAAGTGAAAAATGTTGAAGTGGGGAAAAAAAGAAGAAAACTTTTGACAGTTTTCTGGGGATGAAATTCATAGCTTCTAGGCAAGATAAGATTTTCTTTTTTTTTTTTTTCCCTTTTTATTTTCTTTTGCTTTAATGAGCATGTTGCATGCAGAAGGAATAGTGAGTGACTCATGGCCAGAACTCTGAAAGATCCAACAGCACTACAGCCCTTCCTCTGTCAAAGTATTCAAATCAAAACTTTGTCGAAAATGGAATTCTACTTTGGAATACTTCTGAGCTCCCTCATTAGAATATACACATGACTCTGATCTATTATTTTTAAATAGGAAACCTTCTCCTCACTCATCTCCAGAAAAGTTAGTTTATGCAACATAAATATATTGATTATATTTAAACAAGAAATATAAGAGGATGCAGCAGATCTTCAAAAGTGAAAACCCCCACGAACAGATGAACCCAAACCCAGATGATACTGCTGAGCTACAAACTGCTAGAGGAAATCAGAGGAAACTTTCAACCAGATACCAGATTTACTCATCACTTGCAGTTCAGACACTTTACTAGGCAGGTCGTCATTTCATGAAAGAGGACAGGGATACAAGGTAGGTGACCTGCCAGAGGAGGAGGAGCAGAAGACAAACAAAAAAGACTCTTCTCAGTTTTTAAAGGCAAAACTGGGAATGTAATCCTGCATTGCTTGTCTTAAACTTCAGTAGGCTGAACTCCCCTACTGCTATTGGATGCAGAGGAAGAGACAGTTGCCACTACTAATATTCTCAACAAATACAGAGCAATATTTAGTTTCCAAAGAGCCTGTCACACTGTCAGTGGTACTGGGACTGAGTGGGCACAAAGCTGCTGCTAATGAATAGGGAGGCTGGAGGCAGATGGTATCCAAATGCAAGCAAAGTGTCACAAAATGACAGAATGGGTGAAAAACTCATTTACACCACCCCTTCCAATCAAAACATTATCCTGCATCTCTGTGTCAAGGGAAAACCATTCCAATTTAACAAATACTATCCAGATAGCCCAAAGACTGGACTTTCAGACTTCTCTACCAAGAGGTATATATGGGTGTGTGTGTGTGTGTATTTACATATACACTCAGAATAAAATATAGAAATTACAATGTATTTTTTGCTGTTGTTTTATTCTTGAAGGAGCTTGCACAAGTGACAATTTCCACTTGTTAACTCATACACAAATGTAAATATTTAGGAGCATAAAAACTTACTAGGTAAAGAATAGGGCATTTGTGAATGCATATCTCAATTTCAGGGAAGTACAAAATATGATTACATTTTTTTCTGTGACTCACCAGTGTTATGTGATTAGGTATTTGATTTATACAATGGAATTCTCAACAATGTATAGATCATGGAGATCTTAAAGTTATAAAGCTTGATTGACGATCTGGCTTCTCTTTCCTGTATTTTTTGCATATGCAGTCTCAGACCATGAAGTCCAAACTATCCAATGTGTATCTCTGTGTGTGTATGCTGTGTGACATCACCACAAACTGGCAGTATCTGCTCACCACTACGTTTAACACACAAGGAATGTTTCTGAGTCCAACTACTGTGTTTAACAGGTGGAACATTCCCAGATTTAGAAAGAGCTTCAGAATTACAATACTTTCACTTTAAACTTGAAGTAGTCTGGTAGTAGTCCTATCTCTTCTTTAAGAATGTGAAACTTGATGTGAAAAGTGTTTAATGAATGAAATTAAAAATATGTAATTGATGGCCCATTTATCAACTCAAATTGAAACATAAATAGAATATCTCATTGTTTATGTGTCTATATCTCATTCTAAAAAACTGAGGTAGAAAGAAAAATAATACATCGATGATTAGTAAATTAGATTAATGACTTATATGGTAATCATATTTTGTGAATGGCTTATCAGCAGTGTAATGAGTTATGAGAAATTTTCATGAAAACTACTATTGTGTAGCACACACTGGCTTGTTCATAAATGTATAAATGAAGTGGGAATGTGCCATTCTAGAGGAATTATTGACTGGTTAAATTGCCTTTGTATGAGAGGATTCAAAGGAGCTTTTAGACATCTGTAAAAGGGTCATATCCAATAGTATAAGTTTTTACATGCATATATCTAACTCCTAAATCAGTCTGAGATCAATTACCTTACTGTTGGCTTAAAAAAACTAACACGCAAGCAAACAAAAAAAAAACCCTAAAAAAGCAACTGACAAAAGTCTGTCTTGTTTTCAGATTTTTCTGCTTCCCCATACAATAACAAAATGCAATACTTTGGAATAAAAAAAATACAATTAATAGTTATAAATTAGTGGAAAAAAAATTTCTATTTTTTACATCTCATTTAAGCTGTGCTCTATTTCATTTAGAGCATGACACATAAAATTTTGGGTACGTAACTGGTATATTCTTTCTAAGCTCTGAATGGAGGCACACATTTTAAACAGTGTAAAGATAGATCTAAATATCATTTTAAAAAATCCACTAAAAAACTCTCCCACCTCCCAAACAAATAAACAGAAAAAACAACAAAAACCCCCATCCAAGGTCAATTCAAATAGTCTCAAACATTAGGCAGCAAAAGAAAGGCCCTGAACAGACCAGGATGTCTGTTAGCAGGCAGAAATCACTGACATATTTCATAGGTGGAAAGCTATGTACAGAAAAAAACAATCAAAGGTTTACCTCTTTAATCACATTTAATTTTTAATGTGGACCTAGAATTCAAAAACTTAACACTTTTAAAAAACTCTAATCTCGTATAGAAGAAATGATGTGAGCCTATTTTAAAGCTAAATTTGCTTTCCTTACTGAAACCTGGGTATTATGATCTTTAGTATCCAAGTGTCAATGAAATGTAAGTGCCCACCAGATTGCTGGCCCACCCATAGATTATTAATGCACAATTAATCTACTAGGGCAACTGTAGAGTGTCATTTAGCTTCAGAGCCCATAAGTATAAAACAGCAACACACTGTGAAATTAATGGTAACACTTAAAGGTCCCATTGTTATTAATTCATTTGACATTCACTGTAATCACACTGGTCTTTAATGAATTCATTTGGCATGTGAATATCGCACGTACTTTCAAATGCACTCCAGTGCAAATCAGTGTTAATTGATGTCCTGAATTGAAACAGTTTCTCTCTCTCTGCATCTTCTTATTTTTAGCCTTCTATACTTTTTTTCAAGGGTGTTTTCCTCAGGAATATTTACACATGGCATATGCAATGCTCTTATAAAAAATGCTTTAACTGGATGTCAACATAGCATAAAGAAATGACCAAGTGATCATATGGTACTGAACATCTGCAGTAACTCGTTCTAAGGCAATAAACTCTAAATACCACTGAGCTTCGGTAACCTCCTGATGCCATATATCCTGTGAATATTTTCAGTTTGCTGTTCTCCACAAATTGCATGTGAACATCTTTGGCTTATGTGTAAAGTGCTGTGGCCAGTGGTTATCATCTCAGGGAGCTCAGCTTTATGGCAGGAGCTGGCTGTCTCTCACCCTGCACTCAGCCACTACAGCCATGCATATGGATAAATGTCTGTAAATGTGCCAGTTGAAATCGTCTCTCCATATAAATGTAAGCACTGCTTCCAAGAACTGTGGGGCGCTGAGAAATTCCTCTGAATGTCACATGCAAGCAGTTAAAGCTGAAAAGATTTAATACATGAGTGGTACAACAATTCCAACTCAGTAGCTTGTCCTACACAAAATACTTCAAACTGGAAAATCCTTCACGCTAATAAAATAGTATTACCATTATAATTCATAATATTGCTATCTCAGATAGTAACAATCTTCATAGGTTCTTGTTTCCCAGAAAATTAAGGGAGTCTCAGGGCCGCCAAAGGAATTTCTGATGTCAAAACATTTCCTAAGTGAAACACTTTTGACCTGTACGTAGTATATCCAGGGATCCCTGAATTAGCACAATATAGGACTAGGGTGTTTGACATCATGTTTGTGGGAAATTTGCAAGCCATTCCTAAAAACAGCACACAAGCCAACAAAAATATGGATTTAGAATGCCTCAGATATAATTGCATTTGAAGATAATATCAATAGCCCTATATAAATACTATTATTGTATCAAGTACAGGTAAACTAAATTAAAATACATATAAATAAGCATATACTTACTGAAAAATGCATAAAAGGTTGTGGTGCCACTAATTTTTGGTTGCCTCAGAGGGCTTGCATTGTTTTTCAAAAAGTAAAAGGTTTATGTTTTCCACCAATTCCAGACCTTCTTGATTCTCAATACTTTGAACAAAGGTACTCCAAACTGTGACATAATAAAACATTTCAACCATCTCTACTTGGGTTGAAATACAAGTAAAGAAAAGAGGGCCCACTGATTTAATTTGTTTCAATACTACTATCTGCTGGGCAATGTACTTTAAATGCATGGAGGTTTTTTTCAAATAATGTTTCTCATAAAAGGTTTCTAATTTTCCTTTTATATTTTATGTTAAAGATAGAGAACATTATTTAAACTTATTCAACACAACATACATAGTAACTCATGGGATGCAGAACATAATAAAAATTGGAAATAATTCTGAAACTACTTTACAGAAATAGTGTCAGTATAGTGTCTACTAGACTCTTGCTGCTGACATGCAAAACTTCTCTGAGGTTTCATTGCCAAGGCCCAATGAATAAAACTATTTTAAGAATGGATATAGACACATCAATCAGAACCACAAATCAAGAGTGTCTGGCCACATAGTACTGATTAAAGTTAGTATTTGTCTTCCCTCTCTTTCTGTAACACACTCAGAATGATGAACGTACTCTAAATGGAAAAGCATGATTGCTGAATCTTCATCACTTGACATTAATATCCTGGAAGTAAAAGAACATGTCTTGAGGTCTAACTATGTTTTATTCTATTACACTATTTTATTTGAACAATGACTGAGTTATGCTGCACTTTAGTTTAAAACTTTTCAGTCATCGTTTTCTTAATGACTTTTGAGGAAAGAACTTAACATTTTAATATGGTAGTACTTCCCCATTGTCAAAGATCCTTCCCCCAAAACCACAAAATTGTCAGCCTTGAAGAAGGCAACTGAAATCTTAAAGGGAAAGACAGTGAATTTTTGTGATTGACCCTTTGAAGAACTGCAAAACTGGACATGTATTTGGACATGTTGCTAGTCTCTGAGAATTTCAATTTGCTTATGTTTACTAGGGGTTTGCTAAGAATTTAGAAGTTGAATCATCTGAAAATTCTATAGACCAAGAATGTTGTAGCCCAATACTGTAAAAGAGTCAGAGAGTTCCTTCTGTACGGTTGGTTGCTTTTTTAACCATTCTGGGTTATTCTAGGACCACTATGGGATGTTCTAGGTACAAATAAGGATACTTGTCTCTACTTCTCAGAGAGAGAGGAAAAAGCTGAGGCAACAGTCTGGCATATAGAGCAATCATAAGGATTCTGAATAAACCACATTTTGCCAAGGGAGATGGATTGGGGACTAAAATTCCTGACCCTGGAAAGTATTTTCACATTGCTTCCTGACTCACTTCTGCAATGCCAGAATACAGGATATGTGTAGATCAGTTTGGTGTGTCCTTCCCATTGCTATTAATTCACATTTCCTTTGTGCAGTGTTCTTTCCTGTCTGCCTGGAACTGGCTTTGCAATCTCACTAGCAGGGAAGATGGGACACCCCTGTTTCAGTGGTTTGGACTTGCCTACATTGCAAACTAATGCCAAATGTTGGTGCAGGTGTCAATTTAGTGTGCTAATGAGTTCTTGTCTAAGTGATATCCTGACAGGATAGTACTTCCACAATGCAATTTACATAGGACTTCTGATTCATTTTGTGCAAAAGATGGGTGAATGTTTATGGAAAGGAGTTCTACAAAACTTTCTACTTTCCTAATTAATGAATTAAAGAATATACAAGAAAAACATGCTGACTTCTCAGCACAGTGGTACTCTCAGCCATTCTCCAAACTGAAATGGAAACATGGTCACAGATTAATGAGATTATAAAATGAATTTAGCAAGCTTATTGTTATCTGAATGCTTATCAGTAACCTCTGAGGTTTTAAGAATTGCAAACCTCTAGCACTGCAAAGTTCTACATGAAAAAGATACTGGCTTCAATATTGTTGAAAAAAACCCAAAATTGGATTCAACAATGGCAGAAATATTCCCAGCTAAGCTGGGAATAAACATTCTTCAAGTAAGATTTAGCTCATGAAATTTTTGCTTTACCTTAATATGAACCATAAAATAATAATTTTAGGTGTAAAGACAGCATAACATGCAGAGATTCAAATCAGCACAGATGCAAAAAAACCCCAAAGTGTTTTCAATATTAGGTCCACTCTTGGCTTCTCATCTCTGCTTAACCAAATCCAGAAAAGAATAAATATTTTGATACATGGAAAAACTGCCTATATAACCAAAAATTGACTAAGAATTATTAGATATTTGCTCTATGTTACCACCCAGCTATATCAACAACATAAAGGGCTCCACTGTATGTGTCTGCATTTTCTTGAAGTTAGCTGCTGTTACTGTTCTAGAGCTAAAAATCCAAATCTAAATACAGAAAAAAGGTAGGAAAAATGGCAAGAAGAAGCAATTAGAAATGTCTCCATTTAACCCCTTATAAGGCCTTTGATGAAGGACCAAAGGCTTTATAAGATAAAAATTACTTGTTTAGAATCACATTTTATGTCTGTGTCAATGCTTCAGTATTTAAAAAATTTCAAACAGAGACAGTGATAGAGTATAAAACTAGTATAGAGAGTAAAAATCCCCACAGATTTTCTATAATTAAGTACAGCATACAGTGGTGTAAAAGTTTCTTCTTCTTGGAGATGAAAGGATTTATATTGCTTTGAACAGTGCAGTATCTTGGCTAGATACTGCTACTAGATACAGTAAGAACAGGGGAGGGAACATTTGGAGAGAGAGCATTTTTCCAAGTACTGATTAAATTAGTCTATTCTCTCTTTAAAAATGAGCTTCCCTTTCCATGAAGACAGACTTTCGGTATTGTCAAACAGGATACAAAATAGTTGCCACTAGTTTATAATGCTAAAGCTTCCTCTGTTGCTCACACTGAGTTATCTAGACCCTGCCTTACTGCTGCAATAGCTTTGTGCTCTCTTATTGTAATATTATCCTGATTTCTACATATTTGTACTTATCTTCCTCCTTCCAAGCAATCTTTTCTTCTTCTCCCCAGTCCTTCCCACAAACCTCAGAGCACTTTGCAATTCCCCTTCCCAAATACCAGAAAAAGATTGCCTTGGCAGAAAATGGGAGCAAGGACAAATACCACACGAGTAAAATACAAGTTTTTCTCTTGTGCACGGGTATTCCTATTACGTTTACGAAGAGAGGAAAACCAACAGGTGAAAGCGTAGAAGGCAACGTGTTTCTCCAGCTAACCCACACACAGGAACATCCCCCTGGCTGCCTGGCCAGCCAGACAAGCAGAATGCCTGTGGCTGAACCTACTCTCTGTGGGGGCTCAGTAGACAGGCAGGCAGGACACCCTCACATCCCTGTATCTCAGCTGCTTCTCAGACTGGAGCTGACCTCAAGTCTAAATAGCTTTCTTTATGGAAATAAATAGGTGAGGTGTATATATCAGCTAACCTCAGGATCTGCATGTTTGTTGTAATTTAATGACCTATTTGTTTAGCTCTGCAAAATGCCATTGCCTTTCTAAAGATGAAGTTTCTAGAGAAGGCCTTTTTATAAAGTAATCGGCTCAGAAAAGATCACATTCAGGCATTAAACCTGCTATTAACTCCTTAAATTTTTTTTTTATTTGGATACTAATTTTTTCACCTTATTAAGAGGCAGGAGAAATGTTTTCATTTTCTATTATTATCCCATGCCGGTTTAAAAAAAATTTGCAAATAGGAGGGTTACAACCTTGGAGAGGGAACAAATGACTATTCTGACTCATAGATTACTATGAGCAGACTTTAGAAATTCCAGTGATTCAAATATCTGCCATGATTACTGAAGAGATAGTGTTGTTGTTTTTAAAAGCATAATCAGTTTCACCTTAGGCAAAACAAGTAAGACATAGCTAAGAAACAGGTAAACACTATGTAGAGTTTCTAAAAATTATTACCTATTATTTCCACCCCATTCATCTGCACTATGTTAATAAGAAGGCATTAAAAAACAGAAGAAAAACAGATGTAAGGATAAGAAAAACCATTTTTACATGGAGCTCAGAAATTTGACATAAAGGCAGTGGATAATAATAAATTACTAATTGTTTTTACACCATGTTTATTGAAAGCAAATCTAAAATGTATTTTAGTACTGTCTTGGGAGGAATGATTTCAGCAATGCTTTCTTGTAAAAATAAGTTCATAGAATTTCACTGTGTGAACCAAACTTCTTCATTAAATTTTAAACACTACAATGTCTTCTTAGCCATTATGCCAGTAAAAGAGCAAAGGAACTGGAAATGTATGGGTATACATAAATATACATACATATATATGTATATATCTGGTGGGAATTTATGGAAAATGCAAAAGATGTTCAAAAGCAGATGACTATTAGCATAAACTGTACAGCGAGCTGCTCTGCAATATCTCTACCTTTCTTGCTTCTACGTGCATTGAACTTTTAAGCTTGCTGATTCTGCCTTGGGCAGAAGTGGCACAAACTCAAAAATGGAAGGTAAAGCAGTCTTATCATTTGATCTCACTTATTTCAGGTGCCATTGAAGTAAAACCTCATGATATTGTGGAAAGCTGTACACAATTCAGCTTACTGTAAGGTTGAGAATGCATCTGTTATGTTCTAAGGTAGAGAGATTGTTACACTCTCTCCTTGTCTTTGACTTGCTACATTGTCCTGGGTTGATGCCCTAAACCAGGACATACATATAAATTCAGACAGAAAAGTCTTGTATTAGAAAAGCAAGAGAATTGCCTAATTGTAGATGAAAACTACCACAAGCCAGGAATTACATATCCATGTACACTTATTATATCACATTTGCTTTCATTTGCCTATCACACTGATGTGTATATTTATAGGAAAGACTGGCAGCAGCAGAAGGGCATGTTAGTTTTAATTATAATGTTTGTTACTCTAATGATCTTTCCTGAAAACAAACTTATTACATATATAAAGAAATTATCCTTTTTTCAGTAACACAGTGCTGTTCTTGAGAACATCAACAATATTGTGATATCAAGGGCACTTTACAGACAGTAGTCAGATTTTAAACAACAACAAATAAAATTCCCCAAACCTTGTACAGCCTGTTTATTTTCAAAAGCTAGAAAATGAAGGTTACTGCAGGGTGTTCCATTAGAAAACTAAAAAATGGAAGAACACAAAAATAAATTATTTTGGGGAGGAAGAAAACAATTTTAAATTTATGTACTTCCATGCCAATGAAGAGCTTCAAATAAATTTGAATTGAAATTTATTAAAATTTGGCTGAAATGTTCATGCACTAGCATCTCAGGTTCCTGATAATCTAATAGCTTTTAAAATTTCAACACAGCAGTGTGTAAAAGCCATTTTCCTTTTTTTTTCCTCCATGGTGTTCTGTTTCTATAGGATCTAGGGTTTGTAAATAAGCTAAATCATACAAGGGCATTCTCTGGTACACCAATAATATAGAAATGGCATAAACCACACTGTCTTACTTGCTAGACTTCTGTATGGCTTCAGCAGCTTCTCATATCTAGCTTGAAACTTCACAATAGCTTTTAGGTAAGGCTCTTTGGATTTGCACATTTACTTAAACGACTAACTTAAATTCAATTTTATATAGAAAATATATGGATATGTTCAGGGACACAAAGTCAAGGCAGTAGCTAGGGCACTCATCTGTAGTCAGTCTACATTCACCTGGTAAGTAACAGATGAAGGACAAGTGAAATGACACCAGCAAACTCTGGAGTCAGACTATTGTTCTGGTATGAGTAAATGTCTATTTAGATTTCTTCTGAGCTGGAAAAAAGGATTAAAGAAAATTGAACTGGTTTTCCAAAATTTCAGTGACCAGCCTGATAATCAGACAACACAGGAAAAACCTGTTATTAGGAGTGTCTTCCTTTTCCTTGCTGGTTTTGTTTTGTCTTTTGTTGGTTATTTGGTTTTGTTTTTTTCCTGAATTGTACATTACATTCTGCGAAATTTCTAATTTCTATTAACAAGGGATCTTCAATTTCCAGTGTTTTCTAAAAATAAATATGCTAGAAGTTAAGGATCATTAGGACAGAAAAATCCTTCAGCTAACTTTTTATTCTTGGGAATATTAGATATGGCCTCTGATGTGGCAGCTCAGGGAAGTCAAACAAAGGTTGAATGTGCTGATCTACTGCTGCAAACTGCTAGGGTTACCCCAATATTGCACAATGCTTTCATTATATTTTAACATACTAAAGAATAAAACAAGAAAAGACTAAGCAATATGGCAAATTTCTAAGCTGAAACCATGCTTACCATACTGACTAATCAAGCTGCTTTTGCTGATGAACTGTGCTGCTGACTCATCAAAACTTGCAACCATTGGTGCTGTAGGTGAAGGGTGGTTTTAGGACTCTTTAGACATTCTCTGCCTAAGCCTGGCTTTTCCAGAAAGAAATACATCACAGATGGCTGCTGTTGGGAAAACATGGCTGAGGTATATGGTATGTTTAAAAATAGAACTAGTGAATTTTCTGATATTACTGTCCATCTACATAATTCTTCATGTTTCACTACTTTACTTGTGCTTTTCCTGTGCTACTTCCCCTCTATTTTATTTTGTGGTCTTGTGTATCTGGTTACACACACAGTATTTCCTTTCCCTTCCCCGTCTTTATTTCTTTCACTCTACTTGAGATGGGTTAAAATTCTCCAGGTGCTGTATCTCTTTGCCTTTCTTTGGAAAAAATAAAAAAAATAAAATGACCTTTTCCTTGAAACAGCAAGATTGGAAACTAATCTGCCTGTTACAGTTGAGATTTTGACCTGCCCCCTAAACTGCACATTGACTTCTAGCTCTGAGAACTGGTTTTGATGGTGATGTGTGTCAGTTTTTTGTAATGCTAATTCAGGCAGAAGCCATTTATCATTTCTGAATATAGAAAGTGTCTGGTGTGACACTGTGCTGACTTATTCATAAAATGATAAAGATCAAGAGAAGCAGTATAGCTTAGCCTACAAGGACCTAGACCAGGACCAGAACATCTATTTTCTATTCTTGCTTTCCTCTATGACTACAGGAAAGACAATTGTTTTCATGTATTTTAATAGCTACTTGCTGATAAAAAGAATAATGTAAGAGTACAAATTAATAATTTTTACAATAAATACTGAGGTAGAGCAAAGTCTGTTCTCTTGTATCTGTATTTCATTTATGTCTTTCTTTATCAGCAGATAAAAAAAAGGGCAATGATAAAATGAATTTTTTTTCCCTTTTTCTCCTTACTAGAACAGCCATAATGCCCCCACAGTGTATCAGGAGATTTCTTGGTTCCCTGCCTTCTGTGCAAAAAACTCGCATGGGACTATTGCTACATCCAGACTTAGGAACATGGAATGACCAGAAAATCCATGAACAGGATAACAGACACGTTCAAATTCTTTCAGTTAAGACACCAAAAAGAAGATCCTTTTACTTTTGGAAAAAGTCCCAGTACATTTGAAATTAAGCAAAATAATTAAAAGTTTTAATAAAACACACAGAGTTTAGTTGAATTCTATAAGAGCAATGTTTTTCTGAAATATAGTAAAATTACTGAGATCCATGATGACCTAGATGACCCTCTAGGGTTATAAAATTTATGGCTCACCAAAATTTAGATATTAGGAGTACTTATTACAAAACACTCTATGATTCCTGGGGCCAGGACGATCCACACAGGCAGCATGGCAAAAAGCTGCAATGTCACTGCTGCTCCAGGATGGTTCAGCAGCCAGTAAAAGAGATGCAAACTCACTAACAAGTGCTTTGGATGAGCGTGTGCTGACACGCTGCTGATGTGCAATTTGTTACAACAGCTGCACTTCAAGCCAAAATGTTACTGGCAGATGTGGAGAACAGCAGCCACTTCCAACTTGTGACTTGGTATCCCAAACCGTGATAACAAAATGGGGGAGAAACAGGAAGAAACAAAAATCTGCTGTTACTAGAAGTTAATTATTTATTAATCTGAAATTTATGGGATTGATCTAGATTGAGATATTTTGTGGAGAAATACAATAATGGCTCACAATGTTTGAGAACTTTGTAAATAAAAATATTTCCTGGGTATAAAATAGATGTTAACGCTCATCTGTCACATCTGAATCTGTTCCATAGTGAATACGAACATTTTGGATTTTCTTGTAAAATTTTTCTTATTTCATCTTCAGAGTATACTTTCAATATATAGTCATGTATCAGTATATACATACATATTATCATACACCAAATTTCAAATTTACTCTTTGAATCAATATTTTGCAAAGGTAGGTAGCAATTTCCAATATTCCTATCATTCTATCATTGCTTTACCTGAATTCAGATGTGTAGGCAATTGCTTTGATTACTGCCTTTTTCTTTTAACTTTTTCAAAGACTGAGAAATGAATTCATCTGCAGGGCTACATGCTCTTTTAAAATATAGTTCTGATCTTTATATAGTAATGTAATTTAAATTAGTACCTAATTCTCTAAAGTCCACAATTTAGGACAGCGCAGAATCTACTGTAGCAACTAATTAAACACTTACTGTAAGGTTAAGTTTTTCATTAAATCAATAGGCCCCTAGTGTCAGTTACAAAGCCCTAATTACTATGCTGTAAATTTAGATTGAATTTGAATTAAGGACTGATTTCAATCTAACCACAGCATGTAAATATTGTAAATTACCAGAATTACAGTTCAATAAAATTGAATGGATTTCACTTTAGATAAACTAAATGCAAATGAGCCTAAGGAAAAAAAAACACAAAAAAAACCTGCAGAAATTTCCCAAACATCTGCACAAGAGACTTACACGAGCAGTCTATAGTACATGGCTTTGGCAAAGAGCATGCCAGAGCTTCAAAATGCTGCCACCGTTTACTCTAAAATGTTTTAAATATTTCATTATCTGTTCTGAAATGAATAAATTTAATCTCTCCCAAGTGATCAAGTAAAATGATGGCTAATGTGCCCACTTACTGTGTTGCTTTAGTTTGATGACTGTATTGTTGTGCTAAAGCACAGTATGAAATCAGGTTATCAGGTTATAACTGGCAGGGATAAAAAAAAAGCAGTGCTGGGAAACACAAAACAACCCATTTTCAAGGCATGAATCATGCACTTTGAAGACTCAAAACAAGTGCAAAAATTACAGACAATGGCACTCTAATCAAACGAGTGCAAAATTGAAAATAATTGGGAGTTTGTGGACTTTCATTCACCTTCAAACAAGCACTGTATCCACAGGATATTAATAAATTTGGGAAAATAGGCAATATGCTAGGTTACACAGAAAATGAAAAATCAAAAATACCTGTATTGAGGGTCATACATATGATTATTAAGAGCTTTCTACTCCCCTGTTTATGTTATTTCAATATATGCACTAAAATATATTAATAGCCTTAAGATGTTCTTAAAAAATTAATTAAAACAATGGGGTGTTTTTTTTTATACTCAACACTTCAGTAATACACTTAAATAGCAGAATAATAAAAGCTGGTTGAAAAACTAAAAACCATTAAATTAATATTGTCACGAAGGCTCAGGAAGGGTATAGATTAAGGAAATTAATGATAATTTTCATGACTGTGAGCTTGAGAGATGCTGAACATAAACTCAAAACTAGAAAAAAATTAAGATAATATAATAAGTAATAATAATCCTCCTTCAAGAACAATATCCACTATTCTCATTTCTAACAGAAATACAATTATGCCACGTGATTCTTTAGAACAGTTATGGTTTTGTTTCTTTTTTAAGAGCAGAGTTTATGGGGTCTTTGATCTGTTCATGCCTCACAAAGTTACACAGTGCCAATGCAGTTTGCAGGCACATGCCGTGTGTCTGATAATTTACAATCTGACAGCACCACACTTTCTGAAACTCTTATTTCCTGTGAATGTTAAAATTACATCTCAAACCACAGAATGTTTTAATGACTTCATGTCATCAAGAAAGGTAATAATACTTCAGAGCTCAGCTTCATCAGCTGAGCACGGTAGCCAAAGGTAGCAAGTAATTTACTACATGTGACCTATGTAGGCTTTTCAAATTAGGAAAATCAAACCATTCTCTGAAGTGCTCATCTTACCAGTCCACTGGAATGTTAAATTACTGACTGCAAAGGAAATGATGCTTCACTTAAGTTTGGAGTTTTGCACAAGTGGAATGAATGGGCCAAGCTGCAAGAAGCCCCAAAATAGATAAGAAAAAATTACTTGTGACATTTGCCTGAATAGAAAATACAGTATGTTTATACTACCTACAGCACATATAGTATACGCTAAATATAGGAGATATGAATGAATGAATGAAAGAGTACTTTTATAATTGTCCTTTATGTCTATAAGGGGTCCTTTGCTTAACATCTTTCCAGCTTCATGTCATACCCTAGTGGATAGAACAAGACATTCCCTGATGAGATTCTGCTTTTCTGCCTCCCATGCTTACTCCTAAGGCTATGAGAATCATCTCACCTCCAGGGTCTCTAGGCCAGAGCAAAGGTAGGCAGGAAATATTAGTGACTACTGAAATAAATGTCTACCTATTTAAATTCATAGAAGCAATAAATAGATGGCACCACTTGGATCTTGCTCTCTAAACTGCAAATGATTTCACCTTTCCAGTTCTGGAATTCAGATGAAGTTAGGAAGTTACATAAATTTCTGGGGTACAACTGGTTTTGTTTGACATAATTTGTCTTCAAGTTTCATGTACTGTAAAATTATTTTTCCATGAAAAAAGTATAGGGACTAGCTAACACATGATGAAGTGGCCATATGACAGGCTTGCAGTTTGACAACTGATCAGTGTTTTAACATAAAATATTTTGAAAAGTCTCCTAGTGACATAGGAGACTTCTTTTAGACTACAACTAAGATTCAAATTTTATTTTTGCACAGTTAAATGTTTAATGACAGTTCACAATGAGCTTGCTAACAAAGTCTCAGCCTCCTGCAGAAATCTTTGCCACTTTGAGTGGTGAAGAATTTAGCATCTTATTCTGCCTCGTGTAGCAATGAAATTAAATTAAAATTTGATTTTTCCTGATTTTTCCTAAGTTTATAGCTGTTTGGAACTGCAGTGTCCAGATCTGTCTTTCATCCAGTTAAATGGCAGGTTGGTTATTACACATACAAGATTCAGTTTATGTCTGTCTGAGTGATATGGGAAGGGTATAACTGCAATAAATTTAGTATCAATGGTTTGGACCTGTATATGCACAATCATCAGGCCACGTAGTGTATAGGCAAACACTCTCCTACAATTATGCCTGTATTTAATACCTGGAAAGATGAATATTTGAAGTTTGCCATTGTATTACTGTATTACATCTGTAGTACCTATAATTAGAACCGTACAGCCTAAATACAGTGAAGACAAAATAGTTTATAGTGTGTAGATTGCAGAAGAGAAGCACAGAGTCAAAAAAGGGAATTAGTAACTGCAGACATTCTTAATGGTGTGAATCCTGAAGTGAAAATTTCAAAATAAAAAAGTTTCAGATACTTAGTAATTCATTTGTTTGATGAATCACAGAATAGGATCTCAGAATAATTTAGATTGGAAAGGATCTTTGGAAATCATCTAGGCTGATCCTCTACTTCAAAGTTAAACCATGTTTCTCAGGTTTTTATCCAATCCAGTTTTGAATACCTGAGGATTCTCTTCTCCAGCTTAGCCCCTCCTGCATGGAGAAAAAAATACATCATTTGGAACTTTCTTTGCTGCTGACCATTAACTCTTGTCTTTCTGCTCTGCACCTCAGAGGTGCTGCTCCATATTCTCCACCATGATACAGCTCAAAGCAGCAATTAAATCTTTCTCTAAGCCTTCTCTTCAGCAAGCTGAATAAATTTGCTTTCCTCAGCTTCTCTTGGTACATCACACTCTTGTCATTCTCTCTTGCACCTGGGGGACAGACCTGGAGACAATACAGAGGAGGTTTTCTGTGTATATCATAGAAAGCAGAATAATCACTCCCCTCAAGCTGCTGGTTGTGTTGCTCCCCAGTAAGTTATAAACCTTCACTGCTACAAGGCAGTACCAAAACCTAAACCATTTTTATCTGTGGTTAATTGCCATTTATCTAGACATGGGAAAAAATGGCAAGGTAAGTTACAGTAATTTGACCCTGTTCTGCTTCACTTATCAAGCACATGATTTTAGTTAGTAGTGAGAATTAATCCCATAATTTTTACTGCAGAAGACCTGAGTGGTTTTAGTACCCCATCATTAAATATTGAAATATATGTTGGTAACAGGTAGTTCATAATTCTCTTCTATGGTTATAAAGTCAATTGTTCACATTCTGTGAAAAAAATCTAGCTCCAAGTATGACTCTTCCCTGAACAGTGAGCATATAAAACTCCAACCATTGTTGTTGGAAATACTAGACAGTATGCTTGGGATGGTTTTGGAATGCTAGTTGAAATTACTACTGCTTGAAAGTAAACAAACACCCAGCAGTTTGGGACAAAGGTAGCAATAAAAATACTAGTTTTTCAATGTATTTTTTGCTAACAGTTATTATGGATTTGAATTAAAATGTATTGTAGTGTAGGCATTGAGCACACTGGCAACATACACTGATGTTCTTTTCTGTCAGCTTTGGGTTATGTATGCATTTTAACATTTAACTTCACTGCATGCAAGATCCAGAAATGAAAAGTGTGCATAAAAATATACAGGGCATTACTTATTTATATGTAAAACCTTTATTCTATTTTGTTATTTTAGATTAAATCCCGTTTCAATTCTATTCTCTCAGGGAAGCACTAACAGTTTGAGCTCAGCGTGAAAGCCATCAAACACTTGAGCTGAAATTTAGATTGGGCAATTTTGCCTGGTGAAGTAGAAAAGGACATGTGGAATGGCAGAGAACAGAATGGCTTATGGAAAGGCAGATGTTTTAATAACTTGTTGTCTAGTGGGAGCCTCAAATATCTAAATTTAAACACTGCAATATATTAAAGTGCATTGCTGTCAGGGAGGGCATACTCCTTTACCTTATGAATAAGAGTAAATATGCATATTTATAGTGTGTGTAGACTTTATAAAACATGTATTTTACAACTGAAATAAGAATTAACTGGAGGGTGTTAAAAAAGATTATCTCAGACTGCAAAATTTTGCTCAAGTCTGCACTGCAAAATGCATCAGGTCAGAGCCTGGGTACTATTCAGTCTTGAGTTTTGACTTGAACCTGTCTGTCCTGTGTGAGGGGACTAAAGAGGTACTGAGGTCTCCTGCCTACTAAATCCTTTTTGTTTCAGCACATCAATCTCCTGTTAACTAACACTAGATTTGAAACATATTTGTCCTTCAGCACATTGTTGGAAGAATGCAATGAAGTTACTTAAAAAATGTCCAGAGAGAAGCGAGAAACCTCCTATGTTAAGTTCTTAATGGAAAAAAATCTCTCAGGATGTCTGGTGATAGTGAATTACTCTAATTCACCCTGGCTGCATAATTTACAATCTCGCAGAACTAAGACGACCAGGGAAGAAAAATTTTATTAATAAGCAAGCTTCCCATATGTTCATGAACAACTGGGTCCTATTAAAGAACAATGAAGGCCCTGTCACTTGACTTTTGGAGATATTACACCAGTTTTTATAGACTGTTTTGTGACACAGAACTCCTAATTGACATTGCCTTTCACATTTGTCATCTTGTATGCTGTCCCTCTTCTCTAGAAGTATCAGGTTATATTTTACTTAGAGCTATTGAAAATATTTCAGGTATGTAATGAAGAAATATTAAATAAAAAGCTATTTTAAAAATATATGTAACATTGAGTGTTTCGTTTATGGTTTATTAGACATGTATGCATTAAATAAAAAGACATGGAAACATTTCTACAGATATGGTGACAAAATGAAACCGAGGTAAGTATTTTATGAAAGTTAATGACTTATAGACTATACTGGAGTGATTTTAAAGGCCATAAATTTCTCTTTGAACTGGTATTTACTTGACAGTAATTATGGGACAGATGAAATAAAAATCTCCATAAATGAAAATGAAATAAAGACTTGCAAGCTTTGTGTCTCTGCACATTTCAGTGGTATCTTTAAGTCTGTTTTAGGGAGTGGATTTCCCGTTAGGGTTACCTGGGTCTGTTGGTTAAAGAAGAAATAAAGACTGACTGTGTAAGCTTAATGGAATATTCTCACAAAGGGATGTAATTTCTGCCTCATAAAGTCCTTAAGCTAGATATTATTAATGTCTAAACATAAATTATTGAGAAAATTATTTTTTCCTTTTCTTTTTTTATTCTAATTTCTCTCCCTTTTTTTCCTGCTCTTATCTAGATCTCTGGTGTGCCATGCTAGGTGGATTTCAGGTCTGGCCATTCATGTTCTTATAACCCACTGTTAGCAGATCTCATGTAAGAGCTTGCACAGGAACCACATGAGAAGCACTAAAAAACCAGGACTGAGCTGAAGCAAAGACAAGATGACAAAACCATAGAGGCTGAAAACAGATGGGAAACAGAATTTGCGACCAGGTTGTACAGTCCTTACAATGTGTTAGAGACAATCCTTGAGGATTTATCTTCTTCTATTTGTAAGAAATAGTGAAAGTAGAAACCGTGTATTATAGATAGACCTTTCTTACACTTTTATTCAAGAGGACAGAGCTAAAAAGGCTCTTAATGTTTCTGCACAATCTTTCTGTAAACAGATCCCAATCACTTTGTGCTGCATTGCCTTCAACTGAGAAAGCAGACTAGAGCTGCTGCATGCTGCCGAACAGCACAGACTGCAGCTGGAAAAAAAA
>VZTB01005560.1:0-13919 GCA_013397245.1 Thryothorus ludovicianus | reverse complement strand
GGTGAAGAATTTCTAATTACTCATCTCAATCCAGAAATAGCATGTAGCATCTAGTATCTGCAGTATTCTTTAAGAAGGCAGACATAACCTAAGAAGCTTTGCTGGACTGATTGCCTTCTTGGCCTTGGACAAAATCACAGAATCACTAAAAATACCTGGGAATTAGCTAGACATAACATTACTCAGCTGCCAAGATCTAGGCATTTTTTCCTATAAAGAAACACAGACTGTTGCTATTTTATGTCAAAAAAACCTAGGCCATTTGGAGTTAAGGCCCCTCCAGTGCCAGGCAGTACCTAAGAGAGAAATTTCTGAAATAGGTATTGGATATACAAGCCTAATTTTTTCCTAAGGAATAATTTGAGTCCCTTCTTCTAGACCTTGGTCTAATACTTAACATGCTAAAGTTTGAGAAATATGTTACAGGAAGTGTTAGACAAAGTTATGTATTCACCTATTTCTGTTATATCCAGCTAAGATAGTAATCATGCCTGTCAAAGGGCTCAGATTAAGCTTGCATAAATTTCTGAGATCGTAATGTTACTGAGTACAAAGCAACAGGCAACTAAAAACTTGTAATCTCATTTGTTTAGGAAAGAGATACTTCCTTGAACAGCACCTTTATAAGGATTTATGTAGTTTCATTCTGTCTAATACCTAGGGAATTACAATAAAGTAGTTAAATTTATTTTACTCCTACAGAACTGGGGTATAATTTTGGATCTCTCCATGCTACTCAAACATCTATTTTCAGGGGACTTTCAAGAAAATTACTTCACATTCCTGTTCCTCTGCTTTATTTGTCTAAAACTGATGAACAGTTTTAATGTATTCAAAGCACGATGTAAAAAGCTAATATAAAGCAAAAGTTACTTAATATCAGTCATTCGAGGAAACCTTGTGAGCTTTTTAATCCATAAAGTGGCAGCATGGTGTCCACAATCTTCCTTTTTTTTGTGTGTGTGTCTCTTGTGCGTATCAATTAACAGTTCACTGTTAACAGAAGTGCGAAAACACACAAAGCAAAGATAATTTCAGGTGACAGATTTCTCGCTTCAGGGCTGTGCATGAAAAATTTAACAATTCTTAGGTAAGCATTTACCCTAAAAAGCACTTTCCTGTGTAAAGGCTATGCCTTAAAAGGAATTTTAAATTCATACCATGCTTACATTTTATAACCTTCATCATTTTATATTTGATATCACTCATCTTTCCTATTTGCACCTAAAGTTTGTGTCTTCTTAAACATCTCATAAAATGCTCCATACTTATATTATTTCTCTTTTGCATTAAATATTTCCATTGCTAACCTTGGCCCCAAACATTTTATTTAATATGAAATATTTTAAACCTTGAACCAGATTAAAAAAATCATATACAGCTGAGAAGAATAAACAGATCTTCTGTTTCCTCTTGGTTTTTTAGAAACAGTGTTAATTGCACTTCCAAAACCACAAAATTTCAATTCGCATTTTAATTGAAAATGAAATGTAAACAGAACTAGAAGACTGGTCCTTTAATCACACATTGGCAAGGATGTACGGAGCCCATAGGATGGGTATCCTCTGGTGAAGGGAACCTTAGTTTTTCAATTTGCTTTACTGATTACAGGGAACATATGCCTGGTGTGTTTCTTTCTACCAATTAGTTATCCATGCAAGGACCTTCCTTATGTCACGGCTGCTTGATTTCCCTGAAAGCCTTTGACAAGGGGTTTTCGTTGAAAGCCTTTTGGAAATCCATATATACACTAGTCACCAGATGATGCTTACCCAATCAAAAGACATTTATCCAGATACTTGGATTTTTTTATTTACATTTAATTAAAAAAAAATATAGACTTGTTTAGGAAAAAAGGCTCTTCACTGATAAAATTACCATGCTTTGTAGTAATGATCCGTAAAAATCTCTGTTTTAAATTTACAGGCATCATATATCAAGAAAAAAGTACTTGGTTGCACTATCAGCTCTAATAGAGGTGTGAATTTAAAAATGATACACAAGTCATTGTCTAGAAGTGACTATAAGTAGCTTTTAAACTAATGCTAACTTTAGTATAGTGTGGGAAATCTCATCATCATTTTGGTTAGGGAAGAATAAGCTTTTAGTATGCAAATTTGTAAGAAAAACATTTTGAAGAATTGCATCAGGTTAGAGATGTAAATGAGGCCTAAAATGTCTCATTAGGTTTTGAATTGCCCTTATCTTTTGTTGCCATTTTTTTTCTTTTTGTTTTCCAAGCATTATGAATCTTGTGGGCTTTGGGGGCAATTTTCTTGCTTGACTAAACTGGTAAGGGTTTTTCCAACAATGAATTATGAAATGCTTCTCCAAACTCAATTCTGCATGGAAATATGTATTGAGTAGAATAGAACTATGTAGTTTTATTTATTGAGTATTTCTCAGGTTTGTTGCCTAACATTTTGATTTTATTTCAAATGACACAAGCAAATTCTGTAATACATTTGGTGCGATTAATAATTTACGTTTAAATTGAATCCAGATACTTAAAGCTTAATACAATGAAATATAGATACAGATTATCTCTACTGAGAAAGAGACATTTAGAATTTAGAATTTGAGACTTCTTCATTATAAAATGCTTAGTTGGTATGCAAACTATTTAAGGTCCTGTTTTAAACAGCTTAAAAAGCTTGCTAAATACACCAGTTCACTCATACTGTGACTTATTGTAAATAATCCTTTTCTCTGTTAACTTTTTACCAAATAAAATATTTCATTGCCATGCCCTAACGCTGGTGTGAATGTACTTTGGTGAATTTCAAATTATTATGTTGACTTCTACTTTAATAACTTGTAATTTTGAATAGTCTACATTATTGAAATGATATTCTGAGGTATTTATTACTTATCCTTATTACTAAAAATAACCATGTTGGGATAGTTTATAAACAGATTAAGGCATATGCACTTGTTTGCCCAATTAATAATCTCCTAGGCAAATTGAATTAAATAATCTGCTAGACAAATTGAACTACTTTGAACTAAATGCAGGATGGTATCACAATAGGAAAGGGCTTATTATGTTTCCTATATTTTGTGTTTTAGGGTTCTATGAAATAGTGTTTACAAAATAGCTCCAGATAGCTTAGACATGACTGCAATATCGCAAATTGCTTGATGCATTTCTTTGCAGGGGTAAGAGACCACCCATATTATTGCAACTAGCAGAAGGAGGGCGTAAGACATTGCCTAAACTGAATCAGACTGAGTATTCCTTCAAATGAGAGCTTCATGAGCCAATTGCACCAAAACTTTGTCACTGCAGAGTTCCAATGGTTCTAATTAGTTGTAGCTTTGTATTTATGTTATGTATACACATATGTGCATTTTCCACTGACATACGCACACGTAACACATGATGGTAAATTTATCTTTTCCAAATATTTAACTCTCACCTATCATCTTCCTAAATGAAATTAGTCCACTCTCTGAGCAGTTCAGATATTAAATGTAAATATTATTTTTCATTTAGATAGCAGTGGCAAGCGATTTAGTAGACAGGTTGGATTTTGGTGCGATTTTTTCTTCTTTAGAGGTACTAATCCTGTTTCTTCAGAAAGCAGAAACTTTCTCACTGATATAAGATACTCAGTGGATTTAATTCTCCCCCCCTTATTTCTTCTTCTCTTCATGCTTAGCAAATAACTTGGAGACTCAAATGAAAAATAGATATGAGAGATTACAGTAACTTCTATGACTCTTGTTAAGTGATAAGAAATGGATTCTTTTTTCTTTAGCTAATTGCCCACTTCAAGGAAAATTCTTACTCCCATGAAATCTTTCCCTCAGGACCATGGTATAGTAGGAATCTAAGAAATGTACATACACTAAGTCAACTATATTGAGAATGTCTGAGTGATTTTTGAAGAGTAAAATCATATGATGGTATAAAATTTGCAGTTTCTTGCCTAAAATATGCTGTGCCACTCTTAGGTACTGCATCTAGAGAGCCTGTACTTGTTGCTTGGCTGTAATGGAAAATGAAATTCTATGAATATATATTAATCCTTTAATGGTGTTGGAGGTAGATCAGCTAATGTGAAAACAATCAATACATACTCTCTGAGCTACAAGATGTAAAATTATGGCCCTGCACCACCTAACATTTACTTCTGTTCATAGTCATACTGTATTGTAGAGATATGAAAAGAAAGAGGGAAATCTTGTAATGTATGTTTAAAAATGGTCCTTTGAAAACTTTTTAATACTATTTAAAAGAAGTTCCTACATATTCCTACTAATCTTTCAATTTTCTCTCCTCCTGTTGTGGGGGATGAGCAAGCAGCTGAATGGTGCTTAATTGCTAGCTGGAGTTAAACCATGGCAGTGAAACATATACATGGAATTTCATACAAATACATAGATATACATTTAATTAATATATCTTCTTACCACAAAAATATTTTTCTTGAGATAAACTTGTAATGATTCTGTTGAAGCATTTAGTATAGATAGTGTTTTTTCAGATGGAGACCTTTATCTTAATGTTGCAAAATCAACTGCTGTTGTTTGCTAAATATATACATTTTTGTCACAACACATCACTTGATAGTTTATCTATCTTACCAAGAATGTTGTAGGAGCCTTTTATTAGGAAGTGTCCAATCTTATTTTCAGATTTCTTTTTCTCTTCATGAGACTGATCTTGTGAGGTCCTATTTCCTCCTTACAGATATTCTGCATGTCCAATTACCACTGGCTAAAATAAAAGTTGATTTTTTGCAGTATGCCTGAGTAAGCATAGTTCAAAGTAAATGTTGAAAACTACCATGCTTTGCATTGCATGTTCTTCCTATGCTTGCCTCCAGTGCATCCTTTTATAAATTAAAACTTAGTTTAATAGCATTATTATGTATTTTTAAAAAATGAAATAATAACATGATGCTTTCACAATTCAGCTCCAAACTTATTGATAACTACTTCAATGTTTCAGCTTGATACAAGAAACAGTATAGAAATCAGAAAAGAATTAGATGTGAAATTCCATTTTGCCAAATAGATGACTATGTTTACATCTATATTTTTCCAGAAGAACGATCACATTTTCACAGAGGACAGTGACTCAAGGTCTATGATTCTAAAGACACAAACCACAACACGCTTTCAACCCGAATACACAGACAAAGGTCTGGAGACTGCTCAAATAAGGATGTGAAAATCTGGAGACATGTCAGCCTGCCAAACACCAGCTGCATGGCAAGGGGTAGCCGTTCCTCCAGCCATACATACACAGCATGCTTTCCTTTGCTTTTCCCCTAGAATTCCCATTGAATGCCACTCCTGGTTCTGGAAAGGACAGGGTTAATTATTACACTTGCTGTGAGGCGGCATGGCTAGGACCTAGAGGTTAATCTCTACCACCTCACATCATTGCTGGGGGTGGGGGAAAGAGCCTCTCTTCTGAGGAGAAGGGGTTCTTGTTCACTTGAGTAAATGTGGCAGAGGGAGCTTTCTGGTGTTGTGTATTGCCCTGGGTTTCCCATGAGAATTTGTTCTTGTTCCCTCTGCCATAACTACTGTTGCTGTTACCATGTGTTCTCTTGATTCATTGCTGTTTCCAAATCATTGCCCTTATCTCAACCTGTGATCTTCGCCTTACAGACCCTCCAAGTCTCCACTCCAGCTTTCCACATGGGGAGGGGCGAAGGGAATGCAGGGAATGACAGAGCAGGGCATGGTTTGGAGAGTCTCAGTGGGGGCATAGGATAGAAAAATATAATTCCTAAACCACAGCAATGCTTACTATGCGCTGGAAAGACACCTACTCCTGTAATCAAAGGAAAATGTTCTTTACTGCACTTAAAGCTTACATATCTCAAAACTAGAAATAGGACAGAGTAGGGGAGAACAGGCAGTGGTGAGATCATGTTTACTTTGTCAAGGTTAATGATGACAACTTGAATTCTGGGGTTAGTGATATAGTATTCTCAGCTATATATTTTTACCCCTAAACTTTATGCTGCCTGTACTTTCACCAAAGCCTTAATACTGAGAACTTCAGGTTGTATTAGTAACTGCCTTGTCCCATCTGTTTTTGGGGTGAATAAAACCACACCAAGTATTAATTTCAGATTAATAAGACTTCAGGACTCCTGTAATTTTTGACCAACAGGATTGTTTTGTAGAGACAACACACATATATAGATACACTAATTAATTCAGAAGTGGAGCTCACTGTGCATCTGTAGGAAATGAATCACTTAATCACAGAAAATATAGTGAGTACGTCCTATTTTGGATAATAAGAAGCAGAGTTAGAGATGAAGGATCCTTCAGGTTGATATGTTTATTATACTGAACATTCCTTGATGCCTGCTGTTTCAGTATTGCTACAGAAGCATGTGAACCTGTTCACAATCACACTTCTTTGTTCTTGATATTCATCAAGGTCTGCCATGTTAAGTCAAGTCTATATTTGTCACAAGACATCTACTCATAGGAAGCCTTAGACCCACATGCTTATTAGAATTGCTGTCTGACTCGTTCCAATCCATTTTTTCTATGTCTTTACTAGTACTCATCATTTTCAACCCATCCAAGTAGAAGCAGGAGAATTTACTTCTTTCTTACTCAAAAATTCATTATATCTTAATCTTCCAACTAAATCAAATAAAATTTAACATTTTCACTACCCTCATCTGCATGTCTTTTAAATTATTTTAAAATCTGAGTTTTAGGCATATTTACAGTGCCAATCTTTGTGTCTTAAAAGCCAAAAGCTTTATAATTTTCCTTTTTCTTAAAAGTTAAACCTTGGATAATATAATGGGTTGGTTTCAGTGTAACCCAATGCAATTTTAGTAAAGTATGTCAGGAAGTAGTATAGATATCAACCAGTATTTGTAGTCACAATGTTTATTTTTACAGGCTACTTTGTTTTGATATGGACCAAACATACAGAAGTCACTAAAGGGATTTTATTCCCATATTGTCGCAAGAAAGTGTTATGCAATTTTTGGTAATATTCACATTTGAATGTAACTAATAGCTATGTAAAAATACTTTGCACTAACACAGTGAAAAAATATTTACTATGGTCACTGAAGACTCTCTTAGATAAATATTCAAATTCCAGTCCTGATTGTTCCAACTGACCACATTTACCTAAAGTGGTATTTTCAGCCTACCAAAACCAGGACAGAAGGACTGCCACAGAAATATGTTTATCTGTGCATACCAGTATGCCAGACATAAGCATACATTTTTCTCTTAAAAATTTAGACAAATGTGTATCATCTCTCTCTAATACTGTAAGGAAACACTGTTCCCAGCATTTTTGTGTTAAATCAGACAATCGATCTGGTTCCTATTTAATAAATACAGTCTAAGTATAGGAATCAAGATTACTAAAAAGATCTTTTTCAAAAATGCTGAATACAATTGGAAAAGTGTCTTTTGAGATAAACACTGCTGCTGAAATTACTGTTATCATTCAAGGTAGCTTAAAGAAGGCAGATGAATTCTCAGAGACAGCAACCAGAGGACACATATAGTTAGATAAGAGGCAATTGTGGTGAAGGATTATGGTGAACAGGTGTTAATTTGGTAACATACAGGTGAACCAGCAGGGGTTTTCATCTACATCCACCATGGATTTTATTCTTTCATCTGTTAGATTTAGCTATTGTAAGGGCAAATGCTACTAAAAAAATTTATCAGCTGGGGAAAAGAAGAGTGAATTTTGCTCCAAGAAGATATTCTTACAATACATGTGAAATACACAACTTATTAAAGAAACTAAACTGAACCAAAACAAAAGGCCCCAAAAAAAATCAAAGCCAAAGCAATCTGAATGCTTTAAGCACCTACAAGGAGCTACAAGTAGTGGGATTTATTCCCTTTTGCCTTCCCCTTGGTGTTTTTCTCAGTAGCTGTAGATTACGTATGCTCCAAGAACTAGCAGGAATTTTAAGTTCAACTACAGTTTTGCCCTCACAACATGACAAAAATGCTACCTGAACCAGATCCATAACATCTCACATAAGGTCAACGATATTCTCACATAACAAGCTTTCTAGGAGGGAGCTAGTTTGATGTTGTCTAATGTACCTGCTCAAAACAGATTCTGAAACAAGATATCAAATTGATCACTAAGTCAGTAGAAGCTGGACCTTGTAAAGCAAAAGCACAGTCTCTCAGGAGAAGAGTTTGACTGTTGCATTCGTAAGCACCCCTTGCTGGATACAGTCAGTCAAGAACTTGTCACTAGCTGTAAACGTGCTGTGCTTTTACTGACACCATCTCCAGCTGGGGAAAAAATATACTGATGGCCACTCCCAAAGGATAAGATGTTTTAAAAATATTTATGAAAATAAACAGAGATTACTAGTAACTTTCTGATGTTAAGTTCCAAGTGTTTCGAAAGGGAATGCAGTTTCAGATCATATTTCTAATGTTTATTTTCCCAAAATGTTGACAGACTCTTCAAAACCTGGTGACAAAACTGATAATAAGATTTATCACAAACAATAGGATCTGAAGTCACAACAGAGGAAGTAGCACCACTATCCAGAAATGGGAAATAGGGAAATGCACGAGATTCTTATCTCATTAACTGACTAGATGAGAATCCAAGACAAATATTGGGTAAAAGGAAGTGTTGTCCAGGTAGAATTTAGGTATTCAGAGACAAGAGAGCTATGTGTAAGAATCATGTCTCATTCCATAGACTGTTTAGAAACAGCAGGCACCTACAGTTCCACCGGAGTGGAGCATCTCAGTTCACATTTCTAAGGACACTACTGTCAAAGGAGCATCTTATTTCCATGGGAAGGAGCCTTGGTTGCCTGAGCCTTCACTGCAAAATGGTTATGCTTTCTGCATATAAAATAAAAAGGGAAAAGGTAAGAGCACCTGAAAAATTATTTCAGTGTTTTCTCCATAATTATTCCTGAATACTGTGGTATAGTAAGCATAGCACTGGACTCAAGTGACTAGTGTTTCATTCCAATTTTTTTATAAGTGGCTGTTACATCAATGTAGTTCTCTGGTCCAGGTTTCTCATTTTTCTTTATCATAGGAAGTCTTATTTTTTTTTTAAATTTGTGGTATATTTTTATGTTTCTCCTTGAGATAATCAGCATGTGTAATAAAAGTATTTTCAAAAAAGAAAAGAAACTTGACTACAAGAATGGCATTCACTTCTTTCCAAAATCATAATTTTACACGCTTTGCAGTCCTGGTAACTGCAAAAGTGTTGCCTCTTATTTAGGAGAAACAGTTTTACCTTTAGCAAACAAAAGAATCTTAAAAATTCTTTATTGCAGAATTTTGACAGCATAAACTAATTTGAAGGGGGTGATAGTATCTCCCTGCCCAAAAATTAAAAAAACTTAAAACTACCTTACTTTGTACAGATAATAGTTTCTGTAGTTGAATAAAATGAATCTGTCTAGGAAGATGTCCTTTTGGCTTTGAATACAACCTCAGATAACTTAAGAAATTTAGGAAAACTGAGGTAGGGAAAGATTTTTATTCTTACTGATTTATTCAATGCTGCTGGTTAGGTTGAAACAGAGTCTTGTTAGCATGATAATAACATGACCTCCAAAGTAGTGTCAGGACTTAAGAAGCTTTACTGTTCTAACAGCATTAGGTAGGACTTCTTATGAAAATAGAGATCTTTCTACAGCCCCAGGTTTGAGTGGTGTTCTCCCAGTATAACCATTATTGATACTGACACCGGTACAAACACAAGAGTGAAAACTATGATAAACTTTGCTGGAACTTCCTTACAGCACCCCAAATGGAATTCAACATAAATATTGTTATGTCTACAACTAACTGCTACAACTTTATGCTGTGCATAAGCTTGATGAATAGATTGAAGAAGAGGAGACTCAGTGATGATTCTTTTCCTAGCCTCTGGTAAAACTCTACAAATCAACAGAAAAGGTACAACTGCCAGGGAGGATTCAATAAAACATGAGCACTTTTGTACACACATTATCACACACACACACATTGTACATATCATTTTCCATATTTGTGTGAGTATGTATGTTTATCTACACATCAAGAAAAGAGAGACAAACAGGCAATAGTAAGAATGTAAACACCAGTTCATATTAGCACGTTTACCTAAAAAAGGAGTCACTTCACCACCTTGTAAGCTTTAAGTGAACTTAAATCCTTATAATAGTACCACTGTGATGAGTAACATCCTTCTATGGCTATTTTTCTACCTTACAGCACCTAATAACCATGTAACAGTGATGTATTAGATACTGTACAGAGACACTCTATTACTATAGACAATAAATAATCATTGAAATCAACATACAATTAAAACAGGACACAGCAGTATGATATAGCTAAACTTTGAGTCATTCTAACTCATATCAGTATACTTCTCCAAAGATATCTCTATAGCTTACAACTTTAAAGAATATTTTTGTTTGTTTTTAGTAAAAGAGGGAGTCCACGTACAGATCTGATAAAGCCGTTTAAGCCTACCTATTTGTAACAAATTTTGCTCTTCATTTGACCTTATAGAAAATGTTTTGGATGTGACCACAGAGCCCCGGAAGAAGAGTTCTGTAATACCTCCCAACAGGGTAGAAAAATGACATATGGAATTGTTTTCGAGGCAAAAAGTTTGTATTCCTTTTCTAGGAAAGTACTGAGGTTGAAACAAAATGATCTAACTACTTTACTGCCAAGAGAAGATGAAGTTATTCAAGTAAAAATGCTTAAATTATGTTTGATCAAGGGCTGGAAGCACAAATTCATGTGAATCAGTGAATTTTGAAGATTAGTTTTTAACTTTGTAATCACTCAAAATCAAAGAATTACTGAAAGAATGTTATGAATTTTTTTGAGCTATACTCTGATTTATGTTGCACTCTTAAAAGTAGGAGGAAGTTTTCACTAGTATATTCTTTAACATTTGAGATCACACTGTACCTCTGTTTAATAAAGGAAATATTTTGTATGAGGTTAATAGAGTTTCAGGAGCATTTTTGATAGACTGTTACAGTAACAAGCTCTATTATCTGTTATCTTCAGTATTTTGGTAGTAAGAGGTTGGAGACAGTTGATATTACAAAACTTATAGTTGACAGTTAATTAAAAAAAAAGAAGCACTAAATTTTTTTTAGTAGAATTGTAAAAGTGAAAAGCTTTGGATCATTACCTAAATGAACAGTCGAAACAAAACAGATCATAAAGCAATATTTGTTCCTTATCAACAACTAAATCTTAAAACTCTGTATAGTATGATTGCAAATGTATCCTAAACAATCATGGATGAACATCTACCACCTATATTTACTTTGAAAATTAAGCTTCCTCAGGCAGTAATTCTTACCTGAATGTGCAAATAAGAAAAAAATGTCATGAAATATTAAACTTACGACTTATAAACTTTCAGTAAATATGAGTTATGCTGCATCATAGAGTATGGTAAAAAAAATATTATAACTGAAATTAGTTTATGGAATATGAAGTAAAACCGTGCCTTTAATTTAAAACAAATGAATTTACAGCTTAGTTGAGTGAATGTAGCACTTTAACATATTTTGCAGATTTAAGAATTGCAAGACTGGCAACCTTTTTGGTATTTTGATCACCAGCACACAAGCATGTAACACTCTTTGTGTTCAAGGGGAACCTTCATCCAGGATGCAAAGCTGGTGCTGAATTATAATCACCTTCAAAAAGATTGCAAGCCTGTGGGTATTAAGCTTTGCACTCACCAAGCTCAACCAGAAAGATTTATGCAATCTGCTCTGGGACCTGACACTTATTCATACAGTAGATCTGATAAGTGCATTCTGAGACCTTTAAGTTTATTCTCATCACAAGTTGTGCATTTAAGGACTCAACCAGTAGACCTCTTTAGTGCTGATCAAAAGCACTTCATTATGAGCTCAAGCAAAATCACTGTACAACCACACAAAAAAATAAAAAAAAAGGAAAAAGGAACAATGAAAAGGAAAGGCAAAACCTGTAGATGTCTAAAAATAAAAGTGAATCTTTAAAGCCTAAGAATAATCTCCAATATTTTAGGCAGCAGTCAAGTTTTTGTTGTCTTTGCTCTTGTTTGTCTGGAAATACTTTTTCATATACATTTGCTTTCCAGTCTCAGCCTATGTAAATGGCAGAAGACATCTGAATCAAAAGACAATAAACCATATTTTTCTTAACTTTACAGCATCCATTGTATCAGTAAGCTAAATAAGCACAAACCAGAATTTGTCCAAATGTAATAAAGATTAAAAAAATTAATTAATTAAAAGATTTTACTCTTCATTTGTAGTTAACCAATCATCCAGACCATGCTGAACTGGATTTGGTTCAGTATTGACTCATAGTATGCACCTGGGATTACTGGCCTCCAAGTAGACTTCAGCCACTGGTCACAACCCTCTGTCCTTGACCAGTCACCACTTTTAAGCACATCTTACTGTCTGCTCATCCAGTGCACACTTCCACAGCTTCTTTATTAAAGTATTATGGGATTCAGTGTCAGAATACCTACTGAAATCAAAACAGACAAAATCCACTCCTCTCTCTTCAGTCACCAAGCCAGACATTCCATCATAGAAGGTTATCAAGCTGCTAATGTCTGACTTCTGCTTGTGAATTAATGCTGACTTGCAATGACATCAGCTGCCTCCATCAGCTTTAATGGATGCATCCCATCACTGCTCACGGACTTATGTATGTCCAGATTATTAAAATATTCCCTGAGCTGATCCTCTTCCACCTTTTCTGCTCCAGATTTAACCCCTGGTTCCCAGCAGGTATTTCTGAAGGCTTTTTTACAACTAAAGACTGAGGCAAAGAAGGCATAGAGTACTTCAACCTTCTCCATACTCTCTATCACCTGTGCCCCTCATCATCAGGCTCCTGAGTGCTCTTGTCTTTCTTTTGCTGCTTATGTACTTGTAGAAGTCCTTCTTATGGCATTTGACATCCTTCACCAGATTAAACTCCAGCATAAGCAATAGCTGTGATGTTTCAGGTTTCATAAATCTAAATATCATAGGCATATCTATCTAGTCTAGAATTAAAGATTTTTTTTTCCCTTGAGGTCACATCAAACAAGATAAATTCTGTAGAACTGTGGCCTGTTCTAATTCATCCAGTTTACACAGATGATCATATGTGCAAGTTCCCTTCCATGCACTTTTTAGACAGATCTGAAAAATCTGTTCAAACAGCAAAATAAATCTATTGCTAAGGTATGAAATGTATCATGGAAAGTTTTCACTGCTCTGAGCCATAAACTCAGAATGCTGATTTATTTTAAGTGAAGTCTTGAGCTTTTCTGCTACTTCTTAAACTGCAATTTTTCCCAAAGCAAAAGTCATTTCTCACCCCTATGTTCATGAATTCGTGTTGCTTTTTATGAGAGAAGAAAATCTGTGAGCAATATCAGCTAATTTTTAGAGATAGAGAATAACATTTTTATGGTAACTTTCAGCAGTCTGCCAAGAGTGCAGGAATTCAAAACAACTACAAAATCTTATATAACAGCAGAAGTCAGTAGCCATTAAGTTAGCTCAATACTCTAATTCAGTCTTCAAGTTCAAATATTCATTATTTCTGTCAAGTGCTTATTTTGAAAGATATGTTTTCCCTTCTTTGATCTAGAGTGCTTGTATTCTGTGCTTTATTTCTTTGATGTTCACTGAAGACTGATAATTGCCATTGAAGTATGGAGGATGGTCATTGGAAGTGCATTTTGATGAATAACCTCTTGAATTAGTTCTATATAGTAATGCCTACAGATTCATACTACATATTTACATTTCTTCTAAAAAAAGTCCTCATCCTTAGGAAAGTTTGGTGTAGCTAAAAAAAGCAACTAAGCACCTGGTCTATAATACCTCACTTTGCATTGAAAAATGGCAGACTGGCTTGTTTGGTCCTTTATTTGGAGTTATTTT
>VZTB01005407.1:4306-17242 GCA_013397245.1 Thryothorus ludovicianus | reverse complement strand
ACTAATTTCTCAAAGCACTTGCAATCCGGACGGCCAGTTATAGTGTTTCCTTCTCATCAAGGAAACAGGAAAGTGTAGTTAAAAACCAAATAAAGCATCTCCCAGTTTTCTGTTGTGAGCAGATAGTACCAGAGGATCAACACCTGTGAGTTGTTGCTAACACCACAATCAATGCAGATACATAAACTACTTAAAGTTCAAAAGCTTTGCCATACTAGCTCAGATGGCAGCTAGCATGACAAAGCAGTTTCAAATCTCTTTTGGTTCAGACTGTGATTTGAGCTAAGATTACCTGCTATCAGTAGTTACACACTATTTCACCCAGCAACAACTGGGTGATGATGAAAGGATAAAAGGACGAAAGGATGAAAGGATTTAGTCTTGCAAATGCACTGCATATAACCACTCCTAATAGTACCCATACCACCAATACTGCAGGGTAACTTCATCCAGAGAGAAATCTTCCTCAGTGGAAGATAGTTTTCTAAAGGCTGAAAGAGTGTCGAGCGGTGCTGCTACATAAATGGTTGTGTCAGCTCAGAGCCTGTCAGAATTAAAGCTAGTGCTCAGAATCTGCAGACATTTATAGATCACTTTGCAGCATTTGATAGTTGTGAAGGGATTATAAAATAGGGAGCAGCAGTATCACAGAATATTCTCAGCTGGAATGGACACACAAGAATTATTGGGTCCAACTCCTAGTGTTTCTAGCTTTCCCAAAAATGGTGAGAAAAGGCTCCTTTGAAAGATACCACCAAAGAGGTGGTGTTGCCAGAACCTACTCAGTATATTTACACATATGTCCACGTTTCAGAAACACTACAATGCTGTTCATCTTCTGTCAGAATGCCAAAAGCATGCTGGTTTCCTCCAAGTACCAAAACTATCAAGGGGTGGCACAGACAAGGGTTGCCTTCAAAAAAAGGAGAACTAAAAACACATGGAATTTCAGCCTTGTAACAGTTGTAGATATATCTATTTAATACCCTTCACAATGCAGATCAAAGCAAATGTCTAAGGCAAATATATGGCAATGCAATACATATGCAAAAACCACAGGGAAGACCTCAAACCATAAAACCTGCATTTCTGAGCAAATGAAAAAGCTCCCAAAAATATAGTGACTACATTATAGAGAGCCACAGCAAATCAACAGTTCATTGCTTGCATCCTCATATGTGCCAAGTGCATGGCAATAAGAACATATTCACTGTGTGTCACTTCCCATCAGATCTGACAGACTTCAGCTGGAGAAGTGTTCTGCAATAGTATGCTCACATTTATACACTGCATTTAGTTCCTATCCTTGTACTGACTAGAGGGTTGAGATTTTATCTTGTAGACTCATCAGTTCGTCCAAAGCATTCATCTTTGCTGGGCTGTACATCCTACCGAATCTGGCATACCACCATATTGGTGGGCATAGGGCCATTTTAACAGATGGAGAAAGAAAGTAATTGTGCCAATGAGCTAGTGGATGCATCAAGTTTGAATATTAGAGCTGGAGTCTCCTCCAAGAATTTCACAAATGGTAATCTATGCACAATCTCTCCATGACTGGTTGAACAGAATATGCCAAGACAAAACTAGATCAATTTAAGACTCCAAGAACACCTCTGGCAGCTGTTGAAAGCAAGTTTTTAGTTCCAATGGGTTTGGAAAAGTCTTCTGCACAGAGAATTGGGGAATGAGTATCTTAATGAATTCACCATCTTCAGCTCTGTGCAAAACAGGCTTGCAAATCTCTACAAAGCAAAAATGAGTTTGCAGCACTGCTGAGTTTTCTGACTAATGGCTCAACAAAACAAGTAAACCAGAGCTGCAACAAAAAAATAAATTACAAACGTATTTTGCCTGGCAGAAATACAGTTTAAAAACGTAAATCAGTAAAGTTGGAATGTGTGTTCTAAATTTTGCCATCTGCTTCAATACTGCACTTAACAACTGATACCTACTGATATTACTCCTATGGTTCACCTCTAAGTTTTTACATTTTATCAGATAAAGCAACTAGTTTTATTGCTGAAATTGTACCATTTCCAAGTACCAAACATTATTATATTTTAATTTTACATGAAGTTTTGTTTAAAATGCAATAAATATAGATGAAAATCCTCTGTCCACCTGCAATTAACTGTAGGCAGTTATAGTTGTATCCTGACATATGCAATTAACAGGGATTCTGTGTTTCTAATTAGCTCTCCAGGTACTCTTGCATGTTGGAAGGTGGTTAGAATTTTCACTCCTCCACTTAGAGCAATAATAATGTAACAAGGCATAATGTAACCATAAAAACATTCTATTAACTCAGGTGATGTGAATGACATTTCTCCATGCTAAACAGGAGATTTTGAGATTCCAACTAGGTAGTGCTTACTGCAGGGAGTCCATCAATCTAAAAACGTGGAGAAATAGCTTGAGGCCCACTTGCTAAATTCAGCTTGTCCATAAGATTCACATAACCCATTGGCTCTTACAAATTTTCTGCTGAAAACTTCTGTTATGGGCAAACACTTCTCTGCAGACTGTTTCCATTACTCTGGGGACCAGAATCTGAGCCTTTTTTTCTTTTTGAAACATGTAGAACACGTGACTATCTAGAATATAACCAGTTCAAAGACAAGTGTCAGATTACCAACTTGATACATGAGTACATTCTTAAAACATAAATACACAAATTGTATAAAGGAATACCATACATGCCAGTTCATGTGACAACTGCGAAAGAGGAAGAGAGGAGGAAGAGCAACAGGCATCTCCAGTCATGCAACAGGGCCCTTTGCACACAAGAAGGTCCAGACTGACTCACCTCTGCTATGTAAGATCTTTCAATTATTTAGTTATTGAAATGCTTAACAGAATGAAGACAAAAATTCCATTCTCTGAACACCAGATCCACTTCATTCATCTAACTAATCAAAAGGATTTAAAAGCAGTATATATCAAAAACACAAGTTCTATTTGCCTCTTTAGCCAGGATTAAATACACACAGAAAAAGCTGGCACCAGTATGAATACATTTGTTATGAAATGTCTTATTCAAAAACAGTTTCAGTTTAGTCAACACCAGAAAGAAATCATTCTTAAGTACATGTTCTAATACTACAGAGAAATTAGAAAACCCTCCTCCTTTCCTTCTCTTTTGTCCCAAACATGTACAGTCTTCTCACAAAAGGAGACCAAAGTTGTATTTTTATGTTTTTTATTTCCTTTCACTGCAGTGGATACGTACAGTGCATTATCTAATGAGAAAAAATGTTTGCACATGGTGTGTGCAACATAATGCACATTGCTTATAATGAGATAAAAGATCATGAAATCAAGAGATATCTTTAATAATCTGTTAACAGTAAAACTTTACACTTTTTCAGCATTCAGATGCCACCAGAACAGAAATTTTGATGAAATAAGATATTTTCAATACTGATAGCACATGTTTGAACCAAACCACAACACAAGCATGTACCAAAAATACTTCACCAGTTGAACTGAAATTATATTTTTAATTGAAAGTTAGTGGATGGATCACTGAATGCTAAAGGTAAATAGGTAGCTTTAGCAGGAGAATGACACATATGCTTTTACACCAAGGGATGCTCAGAGTTTTTAGATAAGATGAGCTTCGGCAGAGTTGCCCTACTGAAATGTGAGAAACAAAACAGGACAAATAATTTATATTAGACTAACTTTGGATTTCGGATTTAAGTCTACCAATACTGATTTGTGCCTCTATGTGGGCCCTCCTGTTGCAAGATCAAAGACATCCTAACAACTTCATTATTTTCATAACCATTTTGGCTTACTTCTTCATGACAAACAGGAGAAGACAGATCACACATAGAAAAGAGACTGGAACTTTTTCAACAAAGTGTTTACACTAGTATCTTGATACTTATACATTAACTACATGATATTGTTCTGTTCGACTGGCAACAGGCAAGTGCAGGGTTCTGGTCAAGCTGTTACTGCAGAAACGTCCTGGGCCATAAATTACACATGTATCCCTCTGCTGAGAAGTAGTTATTTCTTGTATCATCAGTAGACCTAAGGAAGAATCCCCTTTCCTCAGCAACAAAAAAGTTTGCCAAGCACTGAAACAACACAACAATATCAGACATGAGTATATCAGCAATAATGAGAGACAATCTAGAGAGATCAGCAGACTACCTTTAAAATGCTCTAACAGTGATTTTCTTTTCACCAGTGGAATACTTCACTAAACCCAAACCTTCATGCACAAGATGCAAGGACACATCTTGCACCTCTGTTCTCTTATGTGGCCTTCTAATGAGCAGGTTTTTGCACTATTACTAGAGTGAACTATTAGAAATATAATGTATACACTTGATGAATGACTACTGCATTTTTCAGCTAGAGTGCCACACAGTCTGCTTTTCTAACAATAACCCTCACTTGCAGTCCAGTGGCTTTTTCACACTTCACAAATTTTCACACTACACAAACCACCTTCCCTGCACAGTATCTGTTTCTCAACTACCCAATCCATACTCAGAACTTAACCTCGCCAACTGTTAAGCTGAAGTGAGTTGTGTTAAGTGAATTGTGGATAATGCCTTCTTTCAGCAAGAATTTGCTTGTCAGCTACAAAAGACCACAGGCAGCAATGTCTCTTTTCCTCTCAAGTCATTCCTTCAGAGGATTACACTCCTGTAAGTGTAAGAGCAAGTCTAGAGGAGCAATTAATTAATTTGGCATGCTCACATACCACAAGCTGTTCTGGTTCTTCCATACTAAAGGACATTCATATACATACATACGTACAAAACTTCTTAGGACTCCTGAGCTGTACTTCCCTGTGATCACAGGGGAGCCTTTACATCATTCACTTCAGCTTCTGTATCTAATAAAACAGAGAGCTACACTTCACCTGCAAAACAGTCTTAAGTTTATGAGTTATGTAGAAAACACGATCCATGAAAAGGATACCCTCCACCTCGTGGAAAAAAAAAAAACGTAGCAAAATAATGTTTTAGAAATAAAGCGCCAAGTTGTTTCCATAGAAGGGGACAAGAAAAGAAGGGTGCAAACAATGTAAATCAACTAAAACAGACAGATCACAGAAGTGCATTTATACTAGAGCAGTGAAAATTTGAACTGGAACAGAAAAAAAAGTGAAGTATTTAGCAAAATAGAAGGGGAAAAAGAAATGAGACTCATCTGGCAAACTGAGGAGACCCATCAGCTACTGTCGCATAGAGCTAAGCACTAGAGTGCCAGCAGCTTCATGTTCTTGTGATTTACTCTGCTGTGGCTCACAAATAAACACATCAGTCGAGGTTTCCAGAGCATAGATGTTCTCTTTGTGCAGAACAATCAAACTGAGGACGTAGCAATTGATTTTCTAATGTACATGAGACCTTAAGTTTATGGTGCTTTTTATTGGTTGCTCTCGGAATAGATTTCCAATTTGTTGTAGAATACAACTCCAGCTTAGCAAACCTTTTGATCCTTTCATTTGGACATTCTTCCTCTCCAATCCACTTTTATTTCAAGGAGCTGAAAGCTTTCTGTACCAGTGCGCTTGGCTGGGTTTTTTTTACCTTCTCCATTTCCTCATTTTGACTTCTGACCAAGACACAGCTAACACTGTTAACACCCACTGCGAGCTGGCCACGTCGCCCTGATCCACTACATTTCCAACCATAACTCCCACAAATACTTTTCCTTACAAGCACTTTATGTGTTTAAAGGCATTTGAAGGCGAAATTAGGACAATCCCACCCCGGTTACCTGTCGAAACGAAGGGAGAAACGATAAGGAGTTTTTCAAACAGACCAAAATAAACACTTCAGAGACAACCCACTATCTATGCACACTTTAAACGTAAGCAAGCCAACTTTTCCGCGGAGTCACGAGGGGAGTCAAGCGGGAGGCGCGGCTTCCCCGCCAGGGCTCCGGGAACTGTGCCTGCCCGTGGGATGCCCCGTCAGCCCAGCACCGCCCCAGAGCCCAGCGAGCTCCCTTACTTCTTGGTGTCGCTGCTGAAGAGCCCGAAGGCCGCGGNGCGGCCGGTCCGGACGTGCGGCCGGAGCTGCGGCCCCGGGGCCGGGCAAGGGCCGGGCAAGGGCCGGGCAGAGGCCGCGCCTCCGTGTGTGCCGCCCGGCCTTGTGCCGTCCGTCAAAATGCAAAGCCTGGCCTAGAGCATCATCTCGTGTGGTGCTCCTGGTGACCGTGTTATGCATGCCCGTAGTCCACGATAGAAGTAAGGTAACCTCGACTAGAAGCAGCTGTTTCCATATGAGAGACAAGAAATGCAAAAGGATAGTTAAAAGTTTTCTGAGGGAAGATTCTCCTAATTCCTTTTTACAATCCTGTTTTCCTACGTGCAGCTCTTCCCTCTGCTCTAGTCTCTCAGGAATAATCTGTGTTCATTAAAACACCCTTCAGTCCATCTCCTGACATATAGTAGTGGAGTGCAACCTTTTCATTCTTAGACCTGAACTCATTTCCAAAAGGTTATCTGTTCACAATCAATACTTTTTATCTTGCAGAGAAAAAAAAAAAACAAAAAAAACCAAGTATGGGGGATTGTCATATTTCTGTGAAGCAGCTTTTTTACTTGCTTGCTTTTCAGCAACTTGTACTTTTCTGATCGAAAGTGAGACAATATCAAGCAAATAAACTTTTTACAAAAGGATTTACCATTAAAAGATGTGTTAAGATTATGGTGCTGCTGTAAAGGTAATTGTCCTCAATAGCTGCCTTCTATCAGTCCCTATGTTCTAATTTTTTAATGATCTCTCACAGCTTTTTGTCTGTGTTGCACTGTTTCTTGAAAGTCATCGTTTAGATTGTAAAAGTCCCCGTGTGAATATTTTTGATCATCTCTATTTTATCTATTGGTTTTTTATTCTTCCGTTATCTATTGGATTTTTATTTTTCCATTTTCATTCTGTCTTTTGCATTGTTTACTGTAACAATCATCATAGTTTTCTTTCCCTGTAGAGAGAAATATCTTATTATTACTACCATAAACTGTCACAGGAACTATTGATTGTCATCCAGTGATTTGATTTGAGGCAAACCCCTCTCAATCATACAGAGCCAGAGAGGATTCTACATCCTGATTTTTAAAGGATCAAAAACCAGAGTCGGTTTCTGAAGAATTTGGTCTGAACCAGATAAAAATAAACAGTAATTTCTGTCTAGAATGAGATCTAAGAATTCGTGTCAGCAGTCCTTAGAAATTGTCTCTGTTTTTCAGACAACACGTATTTATTTAAATCGTAGAGAACAGCACTTGAACGTTGACTCCAAACATGGTTTTCTTTACATGAAGAGGTCACTAGCTATATAGTCTTTTATTTGTGTATCAGGCACATATAGTGTAGGAAGGGGTAATGTGTAGGAGGCCAAGTCAACAGTTTGTAGGGTAAATCTATTCTAGTTTAAGACTGCTTTTTCTCTGAGGCAAGAGATTAAAACTGCTTTCTTCCTATAAATCTGTAAAATAAGGCTGTATGAGCATTAAGAAACTCCTCAAGTACAAGAAACTAATTTTTTTTACCATGTGTGTCTACTACATAATATTTACTCCTTGTACTACTTAAGTAATCTTAGAGTAAATGGAAAAAGAAAACAATAGATTTGTAGAATATCAGAGTAAGTCGTGGGAGTACAAATGCCAAAAATAAGACAAATGGCTATTGAGGTGGATGATCATGGGACTGTGATATGAGAAGGAAATAGTAACAGTGATGCAGAGCTTGAAAGGGTCTTGAAAATGAGAAAATAAATACCAGCTGAAGGTTTATTAAGTGTTTTTGAAACTTCCTATCAGGAATGTTAGCTGTGAGCTTCTGCTGTCAGTTCTTGATATAGTTTTAGCCTGAAATATGCCACAACTGTTCAGTGAAGAACCTTTTCCTGTCTAAATTATGTCTTCAAAATCAGTGATAAGGTACTTGCACATTAAATTTATATCTGTATGCAATTATGTCAAAATTACAGAATCATGAAACACAAATGACTCTAAATCTAAATTCTCCACTTACATTCATTGGTTACAGCATTCTATCTTCCAAAGTTTTGTGCAGCATAAGAAAATTAACAGGCAGGACTTGAAAGAGAGAACAAAAAAGGCTTTTGGTTCTCAGTTTCTTTCTGAAATGTTTTCACCTCCTTTATTCATACCACCTAAACAAATCTACTTGTCTAGTGTCTGGTAATTACATGGTTTCTTACTTTCCATTCATAGATGTTAACAACTATACAATATGTGGACACATACAAGTATATACACATGTAAACATGGACACAATTTTAGAAGTTAATTGCACTGAGAAATCATTTCCAAGGCTCAATGGAAGATGTATTTGTATGGATGAATACATATACATTTTTGTCAAAACTCGTATGTAGTGGTGTATACATATGTGTTTGAAGGGAAAAAGATTTACATTGCTCAAGCTGTAGTTTTGTAGTTCCAACAAACATTAATTTTTCTAGGCTTTCTGAAACTTTTAAAAAACATACTTTGCAGTGTTTTTTACAAAGTTATATACATTTTGTGGCTGCTGGGCTGCCAAATGCTTATTGTGTGCCCTCTTGTGGCTCAGATTATTAGTATGTTATTTGTCATGAAAAAGATAGGAGATGCATTGGTAAGAAAATTACTTTTTAATGGAATTCAAGCTCTGTATAAGAGAAATGTCAATCTACTAAAAGCCTTGTTCATACTGTATATGTTGCTGATACAGTCATATATGCAAAATGTGCTGGTATTGCAGATTCTACACAAATGTGTAAGAGTATTGGCTTGTAAATGTCAAGTAAATAAAGAATAAGTAATGATACAATCCAGACTTCTTGTAATATGATTTTTTTGTTCTGTAATGATTTAGAAGTCATAATAAGTTACTTTAAAATTAAGCACCAAGAACTCACACCCCATCCTGGAATAATGGGTTTTCAGTCTGAGACATGCACTCAACTTCCAGTAGTCCTGAGCATGAAAATCACTTTAATCTCCCTCCCTCCAAGTGAATCCAGACTTGTGGCTGTAATGAAAACAAATGATGTTTTTTTTCAAAAGTACCAGATCTCTATTCATTCTTAGAAGGACTGGCTACCATGGTGTCCACAGAAGTCGAGCTCACATATCAACTCTTGAAATCAGGAGACTCCAAATTCTCTTTTGTTACTTTTAGTATGCAGCTCATCTGTAAACTCTGAAACTACACAGTATATATCTTTTATCTTCATCAGTTAATATTCCTTCAAATGGTTATAATTATTTTAGCTACATGATGAATAAGAAAAGTAGAAGTCAAAAGGCAAAAACATAGAACAAAAGCCAGAAATATTTGAAAAAAAATTCTTCAGTTGTAGAGTTCTTCATAATTTCTTCAAGCACAAACATGAAAAACAGGTATTAGTAGAACTGGAAACATAATATTACTTTTGGATAGAGAATATCCTGGAATTAAAATTATTTAGAGTGTATTAAAACTATTACAGAAATACAAATATGTCCAATGGAATAAGTGCTGTGATACTCTTATAGTGATATCAGACCTGGTGTGTTTGTTGGTAATTAAAATCCATGTAAAATAGAAGGTGAACCAGTATTCAAAACTTCCACTGTAATTGAAAATGTTATTTGTTACTTTTTCATCGTTTAATCTTCCCAGATATTTAAATATCATACCATCAAAGGTGATAGCAAAGCAGGAAACCTAAATAAACTGCCAACAATTTCCCATTGCTCTATGAGAGGAATGCTCACAGACCTCAAAGAAGAGGTTTAAAATATTGAAAACTGTGTTCAAATGTTAATTGCACTATATCCTAATTTTAAAACCCCTCTACTCCTGAAGAATGAAAACATTCGTATTTTCTCAGATTTCTTTTTAAGTAGGAGAAGAAATTCAGAGTGTGGTGGATTCTCTCAAGTACCCCAGCTGGTCATAACTATCATTCTGAAGAAGTTGCCAGTTACAGATTTAATCTTGATTGGTCTTTTTTATATAAATTCTAGGTTTTCTCCTAGATCTATTAGTGAAACTATAGCCTTGGGTTTGCCAATTTATCTTCTCCTTGTCTTAATCTAGAGAAGCATGGAGTCTGCAGTTACAACAAAATATTTTAATGGTTTAAGTAATGAAGCTGAAATAACTTTTTAAAACCTTGTGCTTATATAAACAATTTATATTGTAATATATCTGCCTTAATTAGTGTTTTAGCTTGATAGTTTTTAACATACATTTATCTAATGATCTTTTTAATTTTTAGTTTAGATTAAAGGCTTTAAGAAGGGGGTAGGTGTACATGATTTATGCGATTATTATAACATCTCCTCTTTATTGTGCTGCCATCATCTAGAAGCTCTACAGAGTGAGGCTGCTCTTGAAATAACATGCCTTGACAGTTGGGATACTTCAAGTGTCTTATTGGATCCTGAGTTTTTAAAGCACGTCAAGCCACACTTACTAAGGACTGTAACCTTGTGTTGCTTTTGTACCTGCACATCCTTTATGTTCTGCCTGTAAACTACACTACTGCAGGTAATATATTTTTGCGTTCATGTTTGATTTCTAAAGGTACTGCAAGTTCTTTAGCAGAAATAGAGATAGATACTCATAAAAAGAACAGCAGGTTTATAAGATCTTCCCAGAGTGTTTCTGTATCTTCCGATCATCTTAGATCTGTCCTAAAGGACCTCTACTCAGTTCTTGAGATTTAGGTTATAATTCAGTTTACTACTGGATAAACAGCAATTGCAATATGTGCAATAATAAAAAGAGAAAATAGGCAATTCTGAGCAACTGACCATAAACAGAGAGAAGATTGGTGTGTTGGAAGCACACTGTAAGGTGTGATTTCCTTGGCATGGATTCAACTATGCAGTCCTAGCATAGATTACAATGGTACCAGAACAGGTTTTACTGATGAATTTCCTCTGTAGCTGGAGCACAGTGTCCTTCAAAAATAACACTTTCTTATGCATGCAGCATGTGTCATGTCACATGGAGCAAAAAAAAAGGCAAAAAAGTGCCTATTTAAGGAGATCACAGAATAAAAAAAAAAATCATGGAACCAAAAAGAATCATGAAATGGTTAAGGTTAAGGTAGCAAGGGCTACTCTAGGTCATCTTGTCCAACCTCCTTACACAAGCAGGTTTACCTAAACCAATGGTACATAGGAATGTGTGCAGACAGCTTTTGAATAACCTCTTTTCTGGACAAATAGACTCCATACCCTCTCTGAGCAATCTGTTCCAAGTCTCAGGTACCCTCACAGTAAAGAAGTTCTTCCTCATGTTCAAATAGATCTTCTATGTTCCAGTTTCTGCCCGTTGCCTCTTGTTCTATTGTTTGTTGCCTCTAAAAAGTGCCTGGTCCATCCTCTTGACATCCTTCCTTCAGATACATAACACACCAATAGATCCCCTCTCAGCCTTCTCCAGGCTAACCATCTTCCTCTGCCTTTCTTAATATGCAAGGTGCTCCTGTCCCCCCATCATCTTTGTAGCCTCTGCTGGATCCGCTCCAGGAACTCCATGTCTCTGGAACATCTGGAGTGCTGTATCCTCACTGCAGCTGAATACAGAAGCAGGATCACCTTCCATGGCCTGGTGGCAATGCTCTTCCTAATGCACCCCAGGTTATTATTGCATTTCTTGGCCACCAGGACACACTGCTGGCTCATGGAGACCAGAACCCCAGGTCCTTCTCCACAGAGCTCCCCTCAGCCTGTGCTGGTGCCTACAACATGGCCCTTGCTCTTGCCTGTCATTAGAGATAGTGTCAAAAAACTTGCTGAAGTTGAGGTAGGCTTCTGTGCACTACTTTCCCCTCATCCATCCAGGTACTTGCCTGATTGTAGAAAGTAATCAGGCTGAGCAAGTGTAATTCCTCCACGTTGATGACTCCTGATCACCTTCTTATCATCCATGTGAATAGAGATGGTCTCCAGAATGAGGTACAGAATCACTTTCCCAGGGTTTGAGGTGAGGCTGACTGACTGGTAGTTTCCTGGGTCCTCCTTGCCCCTTTTGAAGACCAGGGTGACGTTAACTTTCTTCCAGTCCTCAGCACCTCTCCTGATCTCCATGCCCTTTCAAAGATGGTCTCACAGTGGTGTCCACCAGCTCTTTCTGCACTCATGGATACATCCCATCAAGGTCTATGGACTTGTGGACGTTAAGTTTGACTAAATGACCCAATCCTTCTCAGCCAAAGGAAAGCTTTCTTTTTCCTAGACCTTCTCACTAATCTTCTGGATTAGAATTCCTGAGGGTTTGCCTTGGCAATGGAGACTGAAGCAAGGAAGATATTCAGTAATTCTACCTTCTGGGCAACCTCTGTCTTTGGGATCCCTTCCATTCCGTAGCAGGCTCACATTATGCCTAATATTCATTTTGTTACTATTTCATTGAGGTATTGGTGTATTTTAAAACAAAATATAAAGTGGAACATGGAATTAGATAAGAAAAAAGCAGAAAGTTGATTTTGGAAACTGGAATGATCAAAAAGGAGGAGTGAAGTCTCAGAAAACTATTGTGGCTCTCTCAGGTGGTGATCACAGAAGGTACAATTCTTAACAAGAATGTAATAGGATTTATGTGGGAAACACAGGATAGATAATCTCTTATTGGAGGAGAAACAAAGGCAGAAATTAAAAGTGTAATGCCAAAACCTGGTTAATCTTTACATTTTCCTAAGGGTGAAACTTTGCATTACTTATCCTAACAGATTTTTTTTAAATGTATGATAATTTATAAATAGTTTCTGAAAAGAACATAATAGACTGGCTGAGAATAAGATCTGTAAGCAGTTGCTACACTCAAGTGCACTTTATATTAAAGGGGTGAAAAGGTCAATAAATTATTTTCCTGGCAGACCAGGAATGAGAAAGTTGAAATAACATCTTGGAAATAACACTAGATACAAAGAAGATAATTTCAGACAAAG
>VZTB01005390.1:9494-21032 GCA_013397245.1 Thryothorus ludovicianus | reverse complement strand
TCAATCCACTTAAAGAATGTTACTGCAATACTTCACACCTCCATGTGAATTTATTGTGCAGCACACCTCCATGTGAATTTATGAAGCTGTGCTTTTTGTGCTTTTGTTCTAAAGTATAAAAAAGAATCATGGGGCTGCATAATTTTTTTTAATTACACACAAATTATTTCTGCAGATTATCTGGTATTTCCCATAAATATTATGACACAGGTCTTCGAAAAACAAAACAAACCAAAAAGAAAAAGCTATCACAAACTACCTAGTCTGTGCTACCCTGCCTAGATTCACCAGGGTTCAGGGCGAAATGAATATAAGGATTGCCATAAGAGTTATCGGGATTTTTAGGGAATAGCTTTCCCTGACCAAAACTCCAACTCTGTATACTGGGAAATAATGTATTCAGCTTGTGAACTTGCCATATGTGGAAGCCAGTAAACAGCTGGCTTTCAGCTCCTGTCGCTCCATGAAAGTTATTGTAGAGTCACCAGTTCCCTCACCAGCTTCCCTTCCCAAATTCTCTTCCCTCTGTTGGTTGAAAACTTGGCTATCAAAGTCCACTCCAGAAACTATCATCTGTCTCTAAGATTTCCTTTTGGCTATGAATGAATAGTAAAGTTTCTAGTCATTTGGACTATTTATATACAGAATGTAACAGGCGCTCATATGTACTGTTAAAAAAAAAAAATCTTCCTAAAATGCATGATTGTTTTCCTGGAGTTCTATAGTTATTATTTCAGATGGGAGTTTTCTCATTTCCCTACTATTTTATATATACTGCCATTTTATATATACTTGTATAAATACTGCTTCTTTTAATTGTTGTATAACTCATCTGCACAGCTATTACTAAAATAATAGTAAATAGTCCACACAATTAATTAATTAATAAACCAGCATTAAATGTAAAGAGATTTTGCTTTTTGAACAACTGAGGACTCTTGACTTTTGGTTGTTCTCCAGATTCTACATAGTCCAAGCTGTAATACAGATGTACCACTCTCTTCTATTAGTTCAGACAAGCACAATCTTTCTTTACCAAGACAACCTCGAAATTGCCATGACATAAATTTTTCTTTCTCAGGTGATACACTTTTCATACAGAAGGAACATTGATGACAGCTGCATTGACATAGAACTGTGTAGGACCATCTGCCTCAGAAATCTTAGTTTCTTCCTGTATAATAATTCACAGCAATAATTTCTGAACTATTTTTCTGTTTGGTTGGACATTTTGAGAGGCAGGCTATTATTCTTTCTGTCTCTCTCTTCCCTGTCTCCCTGTGCAAAATTTTAAGTAATCTATGTCATGCCTTTTTAAAACTCTAATATCAACTGACCCCCTCACAGCTGAGGCAGGGCATTTGCTGGCAACAAATCACTCCCCACCTCCATTGTCAAGCAAGCATACAATGATCATACTCCATGATCAAGGGCAAGAAAGAATCAGGGGGCTGCTGACTTACCTAAATTTTGAGTAGGAGTTTCAATGTCCTTCTTATTCCCCATATTCTATGTGACTTTAACAATTCATAATTATTCCAATAAGACAGTTTTTAATCACACCTCGTGGTAATCCTTAACACATGTTTTTCTGCTTGGTTATGAATAATGTGAAATCTGTGTTCATTTCCAGTCCACTTCCCTTTTTCAGTTTCATCCCTAAGATCTTTGCACAAGGTTGGTCAGTCCAAATGAGGCATTCTTTTTTTTTTTTTTTTTTTTTTTTTTTTCAGAAAACACTAGTGTATAAAGGAAATTTTACTTTATTAAATCTCTGTCTCTTAATTTTCCCTATAATAATGAGACTTAGGAGACTAATAATGATACAGAGGAAGGAACTGACTGCAAGATACCTGTCTCAAAATTACCTCTATGATTATGGAACTGATTTTTTTTAAGTTTAGTTTAGTATTAGATGCTCACATGGGATTCAGGAATGAATAGCCGGTCGGTGATTTTGAACTTCCCTGCCCATCAGCTAGCATCCTTGAGTCTTGAGAAGGGAAGTGCCTAATGGCTTGCCTTGCATTCCAAAGGACCACCTGGCCAAGAAATTATATTGATTGAGGTGCTCACTTTCTCTCTTACAAGAGTCTGAAAAGAACTGTCTAGTCATTCACAATATTCAGCAGAGGTGCTCAACATACTACACGTTAGGGACTGGACATACCATCTACCTATCTTAGTGTTATAGTCTGGTTATTAATTATTAGAAATGCCTCTGCCCAAATTAAGGGCCAAATGTGCCAAAGTCAATAGTATGGGTTCTATTTGATAGTAAATATATGAGAAAGAGAGAGAGAGAGAGAGAGAGAAAATTAAAGAGAAAGAAATAGAAAAGAGGAAAAGAGGTGGGGGGACAGAAAGAAAGACAGAGACAATATCAACTTTCTGTGCATCCCACCAGCATCTCAGTGATCTTCCCCAGCAGGTCTTCTTGGTGGTGAGGGTCCCCCCCAAACACATAGGATCTAATGGATTAATGAATGCTCAGGCCAGGTGGGAATGCCCAGGTCCCTCCCCTGCAGGGGGGCAGGGCTGGTGCAGTTTGACACAGTGCCCTGCAGCAGACTCTGGGGCTGTTGCATCACTTTGCATCACCTGCAGAGCTGTGGTGCGAGGCCTCAGGAACGAGTCTGGGGAGCACTTTGGGGGTCTTTGGTGGATTCTGACACCCCTCAGCTGCCACCCATGTGATGTCCCAGGGATGTGGCCTTCCTGGGTTGGGGTTTCACAGCAGGGCTGGGTTGTGTAGAGGGGGATGGGTGTTCAGTGATTCTGACCAGAGGTTACACCACACACCCAAAACCTCCTCCCCACCTCGTTTTGGGAGGAGTCTGTGTAAACCTGGCCCCTGTGGGCTGTGGTCTCCCACACCCCAAACCCAGCCAGGGATGTTTCTCATCAGAGATTATGGGTTTGGTTGTTGTGAGGATGCATTCTTTTCCCTCAGCCTGAGATGATTGCACAGTTGTGTCCCTTTATCTTACCTAGGTGTCTTTGCTCACAGTCCAAGGTTCCAGTTGGGCACCTTCAAGGAGGGCTTCTCTTTTGTAGCTTCTTTATACAGTTTGCTACAATGGACAAAACTCCTTCATAACAACATTTAAAATAAGAACTATTTCAGTCCCTGAACCTTAGAAATAACAATTTCATTTCTAGAAATTAGACAGATAGACTGAAGATGGTTGTATGGCCATAAAATAAGTTTAATATCAACTGAAGATGGTTGTATGGCCATAAAATAAGTTTAATATAGACCATAGGTTAATCTACAGTCTTTTATTCCAGGTGAAGGCTTTGCTTTCCTTGTGAGAGTTGAAACATTCTGATATTCAGGTCCTGGAGTAAATCTGTCAAAAACATCAAATTCCAATTCATGACAACATGGAGTGAACTCAAAGTGCGGCCACCAATCCATAAAATCATGGATAATGCAGCACTGATCCAGACAGAGAAAATGAACCTCGATGTACCACAGAGATTTTCTGCCTGCACTTTTCAGCTTTATCTTTATGTTTATTTAATCAGTGTTTCATTTTTACTCCTTCTTGTCCTCTTGAGATGCAATAAGCAGGATAAAAAGACTGAAGTATTTAAATATCAAACTCATAAGCAAGAGGAAAATTATCTAATTACTCAAGTTTCTTTTGTGATTGAGTCATTTTGTCCTGAATTTTGAAACAGATACCAAGTGTTTCAACAGAATGCACATAAAGGTGAGAATATTTCTTAATAATGTGAATCACAACTTAGGCTCAATAAACAAATTCATCAGCACTGTAAAGTTATCTTAAAATATGCATCTTGCAGTAAAAAAACCTACTTCAGGATGAAAATCATTACCTAAACTAAAATTAAGAGTATAGTGCTGTTAATATTTTAAAACTACTTCACCTATTGTGAAGCTTTTCACTGATTTTACAAAATAATTCTAGTCTATAAGGATGGATTCACATCACAAAAATTGAAACAAAGCATATCACAGCTTGAAAAATTAGGATTTCTGTGCATTGCCCAAACAAATTATTTTGACTAGCTTTAAAAATATGTGGGTGCTCCTTCAAGTACTATCATGGATAAGTCATTATAAGACTTACAGGTTCATACATCACTGCTCTTTGCTATCAACATGAAAAATAGGACTTTTTGTTTACTTAAAAAATTGAAATGTCATGATTCCGCTGTTGAAAAATGAGGCAGAGAAAAAGAGAGCCTCCCATTTTTGAAAAATGTGTTTTTTATTGAAGCAAAAGGGATAGGAGAAGAAAGAGATTATGTACACTCAGGGAAGCAGACTGTTCTTTATTGACACAGGATAAAGGGTAGTAATAATTATAGCTGGGTCATCGAAGACAAAGTGTCTAGAACCAAGTGTGGGGCTGATGACAACACGAGTCAAAGATGAAAGTCTCAACCTACAGCAGACCCACCTTTGAATACCCAATAGGAACATAATTAATAAAGGCATGATGAAATAAGATCCATGTTTCATGATAGAGTGAGACTTCTTGGTCAGAATGCATCTGTTAATAATATAAAAATCTCTTCTGGAATGAGAGTTTAATAATTCTCATTCATGCCTTAAAGAGTAGATCACAGCAGTAAATCATCATTATGGTTTTAGAGGTTACAACTTCTGAAATATAATATATGGTTTCTGGTATTTCATTTATTTTTAAATATTTTTTTTAATATTCTGTAATATTCATTCCCATAGGGAGATTGACTAAATAATCATGCAAATACCGAAGTATAGCCTGCATTAAATTTTTTTTAAAATTATTTAAAAGCTTATGGAAAGTAATTTAGCTGTTGTGATGGGAGGAGAGACTTATTCTTAAAATCCATGGATAAATAAGGGATGAGCATGTGTGTGCATTCATTATATATTTTTTGAGGTCTCATCCTGCAGCTGCAAAACTTTTCTAATTTTTATTCCTAGAGCTATAAGACTAGGCCAAATTCAGTGGTACTCAAAAACGTTTTACTGCATTGTGTGGTAGCAAGAGTTGAATTTTGATTCTTCTATTCTTTTGTTTGTTGTCAATTCCCTATAGAAAACAATAATAAATACAGATCTTGAGAAAACCTTGTTTGTGTTGTTCAGGTAAAACTGTCAGTAATATTTAAAAAATATCAGAGCTACAAGGTATCACTGAGTTTTCCAAGCAAGAACTTTCTCTGGCAGCCTCAAGTGCCAACAGGAGTGAGAAATGTCTCTATCAGATGGCATGACTCCACTAAAAGCCTGTAAAACTTTATTTCCTACCTCATGAAGAAAGATAAATTCTTTGCATGCCTTTCCTCTAACAACGAACAATTGTAATTTTAATATCTATTAAGCTCACATCTGTATCATGAAACCAAAGATAAGTCAGTTTATAAAGTTGCACTACTTATTGTTCTCCAATGTCGTGATGGAAAGTAAACAAACCAAAATGATACTTAAGTTCTGAAACAGTGCAAAATAAAAGGAAAATTCCAGAAAAATTCAGCTCCCAGTTATAATATGGGTCATTAGACAATTATTTATTCCATCCACCTTCTTCTGTGGTGTTATTCTTCCATTATTTAAAAATTAAATTGATATTTTGAAAGAATTTTTTTTGGCTAAATATTTAAAGAAAAAAGTGATATTTACAGAATCTTGATTATCGTCGTAACTAGTCAGAAATATTGGCTAAATCTCCCACAAGTTATATAAATTTTCCTAAAATTAAGGAGTTTTTCCTCCGTAGCTGACTTTGTTTATAGGGTTAATTAGATCATGGGGTTAAAGAAATGTATTTTTCTCTTACTCACCTGTTACAGAATACATATGAAGTTCAAAATGGTGTGTTAATGAAGACTTAAATAAAAATTAGAAGGAAATTTTTTTTCCCATGCTTTTCTTCTGTTACACCAGTAAGCTAAAAGCCTTTGTCCAAAGACCTTACAAGAAAAAATGCTTCTAACAAAACTCCTCAAAAGTTAAACACACAGAGATAAATCCATTTTTGGCTAAAAATATGTGTCTGACTATTCTTAGCAGGTCACTAAGATGATTATATTGGATTTTTTATTTTTTTAAATATATATTCTGAAGGGGAACCTCCTTGAAATTCTGACACCTATCCCAAATATATTTTGTGGCAGTAGAAAATTGATAAATCCTGGAAAAGTAGTGAAAAATGAAAGGACAGATTCCCTGCCTGGCAAGAACTCCATAATCTACTGAAACCTTGTTTGTTTGTGGCAATATAAGAATCCAGACAGACAATATTGAATGATCCACATACTCTAGCAGAGAGTTGGGGTGAGTTCAAAGTATATGTTTTGCTGTTTGATGTTGCGGTGCGTCTAAAGATACCCCAGGCTTCACCCAGATGATCCCCCTGCCAGATTCGTCAATCATTCTTCCTTTCCACATCTTGTCCCCTGGTTGGTACTCACCTGTGTTCCTTCCCTCCCCCTCTCCCCTGGTTAAAAGACCTGGGCTGCCATGCGGTCGGGTTTCTGTTGGAGGAGTTACTGGACTCGGAGGCCCTTGGGCCAGGAATAAAACCCTGAATCAAAACCCTCCATCAGAATCGGCTCCTTCCTTCATCTCGCTTTGAAGCCTCTCAGTGGAAGGTAAACCTGAGCTCCTGCATGCCTGGACTTGTCTCCAAGCCCTCAGCTGTAACATCCTGGTAGCCTGAGGTACCACTGGGGTGAAAACACCACTGTGCTACCACACAGGCAAGCAGCAAGGGCCAGCCAGCACAGGCACAACCTCCTGGTAATATTGGACCGGACTCAAATAGTTTACATGTTCAGTAAAGTTTAGGGGGAAATAAATGTAGAAAATTAAACTACATCCTCCGAAATAGTTCATTGTCACTCAACAGCATGCCATAAACTTTTCACTATTTAGGGCTTATGGAAATAAACTGAGAGAGAGTAATGTTTGTGTATCAGAGCTGAGAAGAGGTCCTTTAAGGCCCAGGAGCATGGAAGGCCTTTGCTCTGGAAGATAATCAGGCATAGGTGTTGCGTTTCAAGTCCAAGGGGCCAGACTCATACTTGGCAAATTCAAAATTCTCATAGGCTGGAAGAAAGATGAGGAATGGGTTTAAATTTTCTTTTTGATAGGAAATCTGCAAGAAGGAGAGGTACACAAAATACCTGCCAATATAGAGTTACTGTCTTCAAAAAGGCAGAAGGAAGATGCTTTCTCCCTTGAAGGGTTTCTCTTGATTTAAGTGAAAGTTTCTTCTTCTGAAAAACTGGTTGTGATTTGGAAAGAAATGCTGTAATGAGTATGATTGTGGCTCTGTGTGCTTTAGCTGACATGAGCATGACCATACGCCTCAATTTACTACTGGTTTTAACAGAAAACTGTGGCTTATTAAAATTTTTCTCTGGCTTTTCTTAGCATTCTAAGGATCTGTACAGGTCCAGAAAGCCTCTGATCTATATTAGAATAAAAAATTAACAGCAGTACAAAATACTAGCATTGGCAATGACTACTTGGTATGTGTGCACATATTCCTTAAAACCATGTTAGCCCCCTTTAGGTAATTTCATTAAGTTCAAGTGAATAGCATTATTTTGGCTCAGACAGAGAGAATGAAAAAAACGCAGACAGCATCAAAACTGCAAAACAGACATCTTGTATTACCAAATTTTCTTTTATAGGCAAACTGAGGCCTGTGTAATCATTCAAGGAACTATTATGTTGAACTTTCCTAATCATTAAACAATTATATTGTATATGGCATCAAGTATGATGGAAAGAACTTCAAAAAAGCTAGTGTTTCTAAAAGACTAGACCAGAGCTATGCTACTGGATTTCAGAATAACAATGATTATAAGAGAGCTCTATAGATTTATCCTTTGTGACCACACACTTGATTAAGTGACAACTTAGGTATAAAGAGGATGTTAGACATGGTAAAACTATTCTTTACCCATCAGGAACAGCAAGAAGTTTCCATTTTATCTGTATTATCCAGTTCAATGTTTCTGCTCCCAGAACTCCCAGCATCTAAAGGGACATTAAGTTTACCTATGCTATTCTCTTATCCCAGTGTTAGCTCAGTAAACAAACCAGTTGAACACCATTTTACATTTTAGTTTATGGTGTCTGAGTGCTTTTCTTCTAGGATCATGATGGATCAGAACCTCTTTATTTGAAGCAGATACTGGGTCAAACTACAAGGTTGAAGACATCAGCTTTAGTCAGCTGATACAACTGACAGTTCTTAAACTAAAATAGAGAATCAGACCACTGGTCCCCTAAATTTCCTTAGAGAAAAAAAAGCAGTATATACTAACCTATAGTAAAATGAACTTATGGTCTGTAGAAGCTGATTTTTCAAGATGTATCTCCAAAAGGAACTAGGATGAATATGGTACAGAAACAAAACCTCTGATATTAAATACAACTTGCAGCAAAATGACACATTAGAAGAAGCAATGATTATTGTAATGTCTACACTTCATCTTTACCATTCTTATTTTCAAAAATATTTATCCCCAGCAGCTCCAAGAGAAGTCCAAAGGAATTGAGTTATTCAATACCTTAAAATTTAAGTTTTGTCGCTGACTGCGTCAATTGCAGACTGAAAATCTCTATTCATTAATGATGAACTCTTTTAATTTTCCAGTACCAGAAAATACTTTAGAAATTATAAATATCTTGTGTTCAAAATTTTGTAATGGAAATGATAACTAGCAGATTATTGAGATATTACTAGAAAGAGCTAATAAAAAAATGATGAATATATCTGCTTTCATCCTCATAAGACTCATTACTGTACAAAAAGCTCTTCCCAGACCAGATACTGTAACAGATGAACAAAGAATTGTTTACATAGGTGTTTTAAGCAATAAACTCAATTCATAAAATTAATTCCATGTTCACACACTACTACTAATGAAGATGTTTTTACTGTCACTGTTAGAGCAGAGTAGTACAATTCCTAAGTACCTTTTTCAGCAATAATAAAATAATGACACTAAAATGTCTGTATATGGTTTTTTGTGTGCACCATTGTTTGCTCTTTATGGTGTCTTCTACTGAGCAATAAACTGTACAATTAGCCAGACTTATTCTTGGCTGTGAAGAATAATACCGTATATCTATAAACTAGAGCAAACACAAATATGCAATATGTTCTCCATTAAAGGCTGAGAAGAACATCATGATAAGGAAATAATCATCACAGGTACACCTTCAATGTCCAGGACATTATATTAAGTTGATGGAACTCAATTCAAAACCAGCAAAAAAAAATGCAATACCCAAAGAGGAAGTCATTAAGACTCAATGCCCTGTGGTTATAGTGCTTTTGAGAAATCACCCAGGTCACATGGGAATACATATGTAGTCTTTTGCTATTTTTGCTTTGTTGAATGCATGAAAAATGAAACTGCTGAACTAATCCACTGTGTAACACAGACATAATCACATGTACAAAGCATCCTGTATCTCTCTCAGGGCAATATGAACTGACTAAAATATGCAAATTACTATTGTTTCTGAGAGATTTAAGACCAGATTTGCAGCATAGTGTTCCGCTATTATTTTACTGTGATTTTCTAGTCATTAAAATGCTGTAGTATGTAGCATGTCTTTCTTAAACTTTTTGTTTTATAAACATGAATACATTTATAAATATGCATTATTCTGACAGTATCTAGAAAGATGATTTACAATCCACTTCATTTTCAGCTATTTGGGTAACCTGCAACTTAGAAACTCACAGAGACATTCCCTTACTTCTCCTGCCATTTTGATATCTGTGGAGTTTAAAGAGTATTATTAAAGATAATCAATTTAGCATCAAAGAAAGGACAATTTTCTGATAGGATTGTACTTGAGGAAAAATTCATTTAGTAGGCATTGTTTCATCTATAGTGCAGACCTTTTATTCAGTTCTGAGAAACAGCACTGACAAATGGGACAGATCAGCATGTTTCTTCTCAGTAATGTCAACAAGTGTTTGACTCCAACCTATAGAGAATTTGGGGGCTGATTTGTTAAACATAAAACATCTGCTTTTTATAGACTTTCTGAGCTTTTCACTTCAAAATGTTTAATTGAGGAAATGAGAGATATGACTGTTTAGATAAATTTCCTTTAAATAATCACTGACCTCTTCTGGAGCTTAATGGTATCCAAGCCTATAAAAAAATCAGAATTATGGTTTCATTGATAAGGATCTCCACATTCTAATACTTTCTTTCTTGTGGTACTTAAAGAATGAGACGCAGAAAGATGACTTGTCTGCCTGCATTACTGCTTGCATGTCCTGTGTTGTACAATGTGACACTAGAATCCACCATTGCCTTTGCTAAAGGCATTTTACCATACTGAAATTAAACACACATTTTCAAAATATGGGATCCCACTGTGCATGTAAATCAGTTTCTTGTATATGTATTAAAATATGTGTATACCTACCTAGCAATTTGCATATATGATTACCCTGAGATGCTTACAAAGTCATGAGGGAGTTGTCCTGAGGTGTTTTGTTTTTACTAAATTTTGTCACACAGGCATTTTGAAGTACAAAATTAAATGTAAGGGAAATTAAGTTCTTAGGCTTTGTAGTAATGCTTGGCAAATCACATAGGATTTTCATACAGTGGTGATGATTCTGCATAATTATTTAAGAACTTGCCCTCAATGAAATGTACCTGAGTCTGTATATAGTCTTTTATTTATATATACAGCGACCTCAAGCAGTAATAACATAGAGTTGCAACACTAAGATTTGAAAAAGATTTTTCCAGATTCTAAATCTTTATGCTTTACTTTAAGTTATCAGCCATTTTATATCATATTTTGTATCATAGCATTTTGACATGAAATGGGTAAAACATTTGACCAGTATCATCAAAAATGATGAGACATTTTATTTTAGGTTCAGTGTATTCAAGCAAGATTCACTCAGTACCTTTCTTTCCATCTCGCTGAGATATCCAATCCCTCTAAGAAAAAAGGCCTTCATCAAAGTTTCAGGCTTGAGCAATCATTAAATAATGGGGGTTTAAGTTCACTTTGAAGGTATCCTTTCTTTTTTTTTTTTTAATTTTTCACATCTCTAGTGAATGTTACAAACTCCAGAAATATATTAATGTTGACCTCTGAACATTATTTTGACTTTCAACTTTTTGAATTTGTCTAATTTAAAAGTGAAATTAGAGAAATTACTGTAACTGGATATAAAGTATATATTATTATTTATCTTATAATCTTAGAAAAGAGGTGTGAAAAAACTGAACATAGGACAAGGTTTCAAAAATGTTAGATCTTTGAAATGTATGGCTTACATAGCCATGTGCAACATTCTTTAGACATTCTGTTATTCTTCACCTTGTGGTAATACCTGATTGTTTGGTAGGGAGAGGAATTTAGTTTTTTGCTTGTTTGTGAGGCTCAGTGGTGAGTTTTAAAAAGCTCAGAATAAATTTTAAAAAGAAATGGAGAAAGCAGAGAACAACACTGACATGGCTAATAACACAAAAAATAGATCTGTGCACTCCCACACCTACAGCTAAATATCC
>VZTB01005388.1:847-22568 GCA_013397245.1 Thryothorus ludovicianus | reverse complement strand
GCTTTATTATAAATGCTGTACTCCAAATTAATTCCTATATATTACATATATTTTGAATTTTTTCTGTATAAAAATGTTTTTAAATATTTGTCATTTGAAAGCACTCCATCAAAGTGAAATATTAAAAACCTAAGTGACAAGATTCATAGATGAAACAACATCTTAATATACCAGGTAACACAATGACAGTTTTTGGCTGACATCCATAAAACAGAGGCTCTGGAATAGAATAATGAATTAGCTGGGTCAGTGATTAATCTTGCATATTTGTTTTAAGTTGGCTTTTCAGTGGCAGCTGTGTTCTGTTCTCTATGAGATGGGAGATTGGTGTTTAGACTAGTACATTCTTTCCAGTTTGTTTAAAAAACTGATTTAGACTGGGTTTTTTCATCAAACATTCCTTTCATATTTCTCTTTGTTCTTTTTTTTTAATTCAGTAAAATAATTCTCACCTCTCCTTTTGAGTTAAGAAATGGATGTGCTCCCAGCAAATCTGTTCTAGAAACAAGGTCCTTAATTCTTGAACTCATGCAGTGTGCAGCTATATTAAATCCTTTGACTTCAGAGTCAATCAGCACTATTATATCACCCAAGTTCTCCAAGTTATAGGGATTCTTTTAGCTACTAAAATGTAATTTCTGATGGGATTGTATTGTATGAGGTAAGATCACTCATTTCTTAGTTATTTTAATCTGTAACTCATAAATAGTGACAAAAGAAAGTTAGGAAATTATATTAACCTTAATTCTTACACAGACCAAAGCATTACTGAAACTCTTGCCAGCTGTAGTGGGAGACATGCATTGCTTTATCATAATCTTTTGCGAACAGATGACGCACAAATTAAAACAATACTTCCCTTCAGATTCAGAAATGTCTCTTGCCTGACTACTTACACAAAGTACCCTGTCTTTGGGATTTTTTGAAGTTTCTTTTTCAGGCTTGATTGGAGCTCTGTCTTGGATTCATTTCTGAAAGCATGTGATACTTTCTATAAAATCACGAACAGCTGCATTGTAACTTAAGAGACTACAAACAGTAGTTATTGATGTGCTGTATGAATTCTTAAATTTAAATTTTTATCTCAAACTGAGGTCCCCAAAAGGTACAGAGCTATAGTCATTAAAATGTAAGTAAGTGCTTGTTGTATGCTGTAGTTCAGGTTTTTTGTTCGGCTTTCATGGTAACTTTTGAAGCAGACTCATACCATCTTCAAAACTGCAGAGCGTTTTTGTCCCCAAAACAAATGTCTGAGGGAAGATAGTAATGGTTTTGTCTTGCCTAGTGATTTACATATTTACATTTCTAGGAAATATTGCCAATTGTCTTAGCAGTGCTCTGCTATTGGAGACATTATTAAATGTTGGAATACCCTGTCTTCATAAAATGTCCCTCTCTTCCTCTACTCTTTGTTTCAGTTTCTTTTCTTTTTCATGGATTCAACACTTGATAATTGGCAATGCCTCAATGAAATGTTTTTTAATTCGCATTCATTGCAGGTACAAAATGGTCAAGTCTGTATGGTCAAGTCCTATGTTCCTTTTTTTTATGCAAAATTTTGCAACATTATGCTCAAACTTATATCTCCAGTAAAATTCCTTACTTTCAATCAGCTTGTGTCTAATAATTCATGGCCAAGTAAGCAGACTACCCTTTAGCTTATCTGAAGTGATATTACACTTACTTTCTCAGGTTAACTCAGAACAACTGTTTGTTCGCCTTGGGGAGATGTTTCATGTCCATTTTGGGTCAGGAAGTTCTCTTACGCTGTGTCCTGCTGCACTTCAGAGAATAGTACAGGTGTGTGTGTGTGTGTGCCCTTTTGGCCTATAGTCCTACAGGCTCTACTTAGGGCTCTGGGATTTAATTTTTTCACAGACTTTCTTATTACACCTCTATGCTTTGTATCAAGACAAGTGGACATTATAGTAATAGCAGTGAGTTCTCCATTCTACTGTGTTTATCGGTAAAGGCTGCTTTTAGGACTTCAAAAGCACTGTGTAGTGGGGGCCAGCCTTTAAAATGCTCATACACTCTTGATCCTTCTCTGACCTTGTAGTTGATTGTGGGGCAATCCTGTCTGCTCTTCAGGAACACCTCAGGAGTGCCTTCCAACAGAAGTGCTTTGGTACTGCTCCTGGTTTATTGGGGCATAAGGTGAAGTGGTTTTGCAAAACTGTCTGGAGTACAGCTCTGACTTCTGGTTTGGTGTTTAATTCACCAGAACAGGGTGTCATGGCACCGAGCTCAGAGTTCACCTTACAGAAGGTACGGTGGAAAATGCCTCTCCTGCTCACCCAGGGATGGGCTAGAGAAAGGTTTGTTTCTCTGTGGTGTGTGATTTCTAAAGCTGCTACAGAGAGAAGAAAATGGGGAGATGGCTTGGATAGGATTTAGTGTTAAACACCAGACTACTAAATAATGGTGTATAGATGATGTGCAAGTACCATTTAGACATAGAATCATGAGAAGCAATGTTGATGTCAGGGTAGAGAGGGGAAACTGGTGCAGCAATGTGAAGGTGGAGCATATGCACCACATCCCATGATAAGCAAGCAGTCATGTGTCCCTAAATGTGCACTGTAGCTGCATCTGACTTCCTAACCCCATCATTTCAAAGGCTGCTAATTCAACTCAAGGACTGATTTTGTGGAAAGAAAAAAAAAAGTGTTTGATGGGATAATCTGTGTTTTTAATGCATGTCAGTATTTGAGTTTCTCATTTTAGCTTCCAGAATTCAGAATATACAAATTAAGTTATTTGTACATTGAGTGTTTTTCTTTGTTGCATTGCAGATTCAAGTGAGTGATGCAGAAAGTCACTATGATCAGCATTAGAAATAAATATGCCATAACAGAAACTAATTTTGTTCCAGCTGTCTAAAATTTCAGGAAAAATGTTCTGTAGTGCTTCAGCTTTCAGAAGATTTAAACATTTGACATTGATACAAGTCTGTAATAGCTACTTTTACTGTGGCAGAATGTACTGCTGCCTATGGAATACTTTCTTCTTCCTCCTAATGCTGTTTCCACTTTATGGTGAGCTTGTTCAGTCCAACATAGCAGCCAGAGAACAGCCTCTGTGTCCAAATAAGCTTTCATCTGTCACTCAAGTAACAAATCCTCACACCTGTTACAAGCTTAAAGTGCTGTAACCTGAGGTCCCTCCCAAAGGCAATTTTTTATTACAGTCAAGTTCCAGAGTTCAGATTTGCTTCAGAAACTTTATCCATTTTACTATGCTCTCTTACCATTTTGTAATTAGTTGTCCACTGTACTGACTGCTTCTTACAACCTTCTTTTCATATAAAGCTCTAGAGACTGATTTCAGCTTCAGATTTAATTTGAAGAAAAATGTGGAAAAATCCTTCAGAAACACTTGAGGAGTCTGTGGACTTAACAAAGAATGAGAAATGTCTTCGCTGCTTTTTTTGTACGTTACTTTTGATGACAGGCAAGACAGCATACCACAAGGGCATGGGTAACACTGAAGTTGAAAATACATCTCTGAGCCTAAATCAGAATTGAGCTGCAGTATGGGAACCAGTACTGGCTATTTTGTACTATTTGAAGTTGTTATATACAGTGTAAAATATGACATTAGTGCATGGTCCTGTGGAAGTAATAAAGAACAAGTCTCATTTTCTTCAGGGGCCTGGTACATCTGGCAGCTCCATGGGCCATTGGTATTTTCTTACCTTGTTTGTATTGTGTAGTAGCTGGTGCAGCAAGCAGTGTATATGATTTTTATCTGTACTGGGAGCTTGGTGAAAGAGAGAAGAAAATAAATGCCACTCTGTATAACCATGCTGAGAAAGAGTTAAGGTAACTGTCTGCAGTAATGTAAAGGTAGGTATAAAGATGCCAGGGGATATCTCTGCAATTACTGAGGAAAGCACTACACTTTGTCAAGCAGTGTGAGACCTTAGTCCTGAGGTTGCACTCATCTCCATGCACCAGCTGGATGCACTGCAATTTGTGAGAGACTCATTGTTGTCTAACCTTGAAAAAGCAGCTCTAACATGCAGCTGGCACTCTTGTAGGAGTCAGTCTGTACTGACAGGGTTCATCCTTGGGGAGATGCTGCTGACGAACTGCAGGAGCATCCTGAATCCACTTAATGTCAATACAGATACTAGGTTCAGCTTTTAGCACAACCTGACTGTGAAAAGGAGGAATGAGGACTGTTATTTTCTAAATAAATTTTTAATATTTCTAGAACTCAGACATTCATTAGGGTGAAATGCTTGGAAGTAGGGGATTGTGCTCACGCTTTGCCCTGAAATAATTCCTATTGTCTTTTCAGAGTTAAGGCCTGGGTCATGATGCAGGGCCTGTGCTGCTGTTAGTACCTGCTGCCACGTGCTGCAAGGCAGGAGTTGTGCAGCAGCAGCCTACCCCAGACCTGGCCTTCTCTCCATGTAGCTGCCTGACATGGAGCCAACTGCCTGCAGGAGTGTCAAGAGAAGAGGAAATATGAGCTTCTCTTCCTGTTTTCTGGCTTTGTTTTCTTGCTGGTTTTCAACATGTAATCTCAGAGATCTCTGCAAGACAAGATTGACTGTCTTGTTCACCAGAATAACACCTCTGCCCACAGCTTCCTGTGTGCCCTGTCCCCCGCAGAGCTGCAGTGTGTGTGTGTGCTGATGAGATGGGTGTCACATTCAGCCTCCCTCACAAAGCTGATCCTCAGCCAGATTTTGATCACTTCAACGCTTTTCCTCACATTTGCGTAGCAGCAGCATATGGGCCAGTCTGCTGAAGAACTGCTGGCAGTTGTGCCTGCAGATAAACTGCCTTACACAGTTGCACTAGTGTTCAAGGAAGATCCAAGCAGATAGAATTCTTGTTTGGATTGCTAGCAAAAATAGGTGTTCCTTTGGCATAATAAGTTTAATTTTGTGAAAGTACTAAGATTTTAACATTAAAATATTCTCTAAAGCAAGTAGAGAAGAATTTGATTTTCTTTCTTTTCTCCAAACTGTAGCTTTCGTCAGGAGTGATAAGCCAAAACTCTTCAGGGGACTGCAAATCAAGGTAAGTAGTAGCCTAACTTTTTGGCTTGTGATGTTAAGAGCTAGGTTTGGTGGAGACAGTCCTGTGGATTGTTCCCTATTTGCTGATCAAGCAATGCTTTAGTAGAGGACATACTTGCATTGCCACTGTGAATCATTACAAGTTCCTGCTGGTAATATTGATTTGTTTACTGCTCATTAACTGTTTGGTACTAATTCTTTGGTGGTGGTGAGGTTTTGGTTTATTTTGTTGTTTTTGGGTTGGTTTCAATCCAAGAAAAAATTATTATTATTATTATTATTATAGCAGATGGAGAAGAATCTGAGCAATGTTTATATTCTGTTCTTATTTTATAGATATCTTGGATTTACTCAAGCTATTCTGTCATAGTTTCTTTTTCTCCTGTTTTGTCCTCCCTCAGTTTTCTTATGGAGCTTCCACTTTCATACATTCAGTGATTCTTGGATTTTTCTTCTCCCTCTCAGAATTCCCTTGCTGTGTTCTATTGTGCTGTTTTTTCTCTATATACTTCAGACATGCAGCTTTATAGAAATGCATGTGCTGATTGATGTTTCTTATAACTTGCATATATGCAAAGTTGCATAAGCTGCACTGCCTTAAGCTGCAACAATTCTTTGGTTTCAAGATCTAATCTAAGAACGCACCTTCCTCTTAAAATCCTGTGTGAACTTCAAGTGTACTTCAGAGATACACATCTTGATTCCCACATCTTGTGCTCCCATCTCTGTTGCCCAAATGGCACCATCTGGAATCATTTCATAGCTATGCATGGCTGCAATGAGTGATTTGTCTTCTCAGCGGCAGATTCTATGTAAAACAGATTTGCTCTGTCTGTCTCACGCATTCATGTCTCCTTGTCCTCCAGTTTCTTTCAAAAGCTTTCTCTCCTTCTGTACATCTGACTGTTTCAGGGGTTTTTTTTAACTTTATAGATGTATTGAACATAATAAAAGCAGTTTAAACTACAATTGGTATCAAGTACTACCAGAAAAAAAATATGCAAATGGATCTGTTTATTTCACAAGACTTTTGGAAAACTCAAAAAAGGTGCCACTAGCTTCATCAAGTAAAACCAATTAGGTTAGCTCAGCTGAGCAAAATGGAGTACTCCTGGGGAATTCTTTAACTTAAATGGTCAGAGCTTTCTGATTCTGTTAAAAGCTTTTATTTGTATTACTTATTTTGGGACTTATGAGAGACACTGGAGAATTGTTAGCAGCAAAGCATAGTAGGCACAGATATACAATACAGCAAAAAAGAATGTGATTACATTTGAAATTGATAGTAGAACTTTGATCCGTTAAAGTGACCCAAGATTTCTAAAATGGTAAAAAGGCTGTTGATCATATAAGAAAAATGATTCATCATCAAAGATCTAGCTTTGGTAACTTAAAACAGTTGGAGTGGATACCCTCCTTCAAAGCCAGGCTGCTGGCATTGCCCCTGTGCACATGCATTCACTGCTCTGGTGCACCAAGGAGGACAAGATGTTTCTGACACCCACCCTCACCACCCTTCATTTGACTTTCTCCACTTTGCTCTCTGTTGACACTCAGTGCAGGTTGGAAATCTGAACTGACTGAAATCACTTGAGAGCAGTGTTAGTTTGGAGAGTGCATTTGCCAACCAAACTTTTCTTATTTTCCCCCCAGTATGTGCGTGGTTCTGACCCTGTGCTGAAGCTGCTGGACGACAGTGGGAACATTGCAGAAGAACTGAGCATCCTCAAGTGGAATACAGATAGTGTGGAAGAATTTCTGAGTGAAAAATTAGAACGTCTATAAATCATTTTCTGTCCTCTTTCCTTTTCATATTTTGCCATGGTAATCTTCTCAGATGAAGTGCACTATAGTTGAAGAAACATTCCAGCATCTGTCTTAGTTTTAAAATATCTCTTGTGCTGCACTAAACATCTTGTAATTAGGAGGGAAGCTTCAGCACACATATCTGACAAGTTGACAAACAATAGCTTGTCTTAACATTATTATTTCAGTTCTTAATGCATTTATCACTAAGAATGCTTTGTTTCAAAGTTAATTATGCAAATCTCAGTTTGTTACAATCAGGTCTGTTTTTACAAATGCTCTTAAAACTGAAGAGCTTCAAATAATAGAAATGATTACCATGCTTTTTGTCTGCTGCTCTTTCTTAAGGAAGTTAGAACCAAATGCAATCTATCTCCCAAAGAAACTTGGCTACTAATGCCCTCTTTTATTTGTATTTGAACTGTCCTTTTATAGAAGCCTTGTTTACAGTGAGTACTTAATTCACAGGTTTGAAAGCTGATGGAGGAACTCATGCTCTGATACTGTGAAACATTTAGTAAGTACACTTTAGTGAAGACTACATAGAAAACCTCTGAGGTGTATGAAGTCAGATGTCAGGTGTACTTTACATCAAGTGTTTTGCTTCAGAAAACATGAGCTATTACTCTTGAAAAAGCTTTCCTTCTAACTTTCAAAAATTTATTGGAAGTTTGTTTATGAAATTAATTTAGAAACTGTTCTTTTAAAATATGTATTTTTCTTTCTCAGTTGAAATTTATGTGAACAGGGAATAGACAGTATGTATGGTAATGAGTCAAATCTTGTTGGGGTTTTTTCCACTTAGAGTCAATAAATATGGTAATCAAGAATCATGTTGGGTTTGGTTTTTTTTAAGTCTAATTAGCAAATAAGTGTTCCCTGTAATTACTTAATGCTCACCAGATTTGGGTTGGATGGGTGTTGTGCTATGACTTGAAGTGGTACACAGCTTTTGTCTTCATATATAATTTTATATCTCAAAAAATTTCTCCATAATTTACAGACTTTATTCCTAGCTTTTGAGAAGAAATCATCAGCTTTATAGCAGAACAATAAACCTGCGAGTGAGATCATACTGAACTATCAGAAGTAATGCACTAAGGTGATTCTTCAGGCATAGCCTCCAGAGTTTTTATTCCCAAAATATTCTTATAAACTTACAGAGAGTGTGTGCAGCTGACTCCTATTCTTGTGAATATGTTCCTGATCTTCCAGATGACTCAGTGTGAGACAGCTACAGCAGTGGTCACCACTGTCTTGGAGAAACATGATCTGTTCATAAAAAGCACAGATCTTGGCAGCTTGTGCTGACTTACCAGAGTCAAACGTGGATTTGTTCTTGGGACATATGATGTGTTAAGTCAGCAGATGAGCTACAACCAAAACATGTGGCATGACAACCCTGTCTCCTGGTAGTAAAAATGTGCTGCCATCCACTGGTCCCTTAATATACTGACTGTATCCAATACTTGCCATTCCTGTTTCCAGCAGGGGATTTCAGCTTCTGTGTTGATGACTTACCACTCTGTTTTAGCAGAATATTTTGACCTTGTTCTTCTCTCCAGCTTTATGTACTCTTTACCATCCATCAGTGAGATTGTTTGCTTCATCTGATACCTATCAAATACTTTTCTTCGCATTCCTCATTTCTTTCCACTGCCTCCTTTACATGACAGCCAGTGGTTTTCTGGCCTACAGCTTTCCTTTTATTTCCTTGTCTTCCTACTGCCAACCCTACTTCACTACATGGATTTTGTTTTCCTACACCAGATCCTTCAGGGCTGCTCTTTTCTTTCAGAGTAGCAAGGAACTCACTCTTGTACCAGGAGATGACTTTCCTGGAGTGGAGATGGATGACAGGCCAAAGAATTTCTCCTCCAGCACAACCAAATTTTACAACAGCATCCCAGTGCTTTTTCTGCAATTTCTGACCTTTTCCAGTATTAAGGACACTGGAAATAGGCTTTTCTCCCAGTTTCCTCCTAGGTTCCTGCTTTGCCAATTCCTATTCCACATACTAATCTGGCCTTGGATTCATTTCTCATAGTTTGAAAGCATGCACAAGGTACATTTCTGTAATTCCTTTTATATAGGGACATGTTAAGAGTTCTCCCTGATTCTTTTACTGGGCTGCTGGGCCCTGATCCTGCTCAATCTGCAGCTTTTAGCAAAAGCTAATTACCTACACTTCCTGACCTGTTGGCTGTGTTTTGTGCTGTTGTAAAGTGTGGAATTCATACTGTCCTGCCTTTATTCTTTCTCATTCTGTCCTTTAGATGATACTCAGGTTCTTGGCTCTACAGACGCATTAGGAACATTTAACATTCTGGGATAAATGAGCTGGGCTTTGTGCTAAAAGAGGCAATTATAGTGGGGAATAATTTCTTTTGGAAATTCTTAAGTTTCTATTTATTGGTGAGAGGTTTTTTCTCCAGTCTGCAGCTGTGAAAATTCATACAGCTCAAAAGGTTATTTTGGTTTGTGGCAATTAACCACACAGAATACAAGGTTGAAAGCTCCAGTTTAAAAAGGAAGTGATTCATTTTTACTTATAGCCATGATAAGCACCCAGTACTTCATGAAAGGCATTCACTCAGACTTATGTAAGAATTATTTAATCTTATATAATGCTCTTGTTGTGCCAAATCTTGAGAGTTAATGAAAAGACAAATAAAACCAGCAAGCATGCATGGCTGAGTTGGAACATGAACTGTCCATCTACTACTCCTATCTTTTTAAGAAGGAAAGAAGTCTTTTTGCAGGAGAGAATATCAGTGCTTTTAAGAAAAGGGTGTGTTGTACACTCCATTTTACGCATACATATGATATGCAGAGGAACCTGAAGCCACTTGGAAAAGTTTCCTGGGTACTTGCTTAGTCATGGATTCCTGTAATGTGAACCTGAGTAACATGATTGTAGCAAGCAAAAATCTGTTTCAGAGCTAAGGGAAACCATCCAGCAGACATTAAAATCATGGGACTAAAGCAGTTATTCCACTCTGTATTTGTTTTATTGTTTCAGCATACAGATAGAACAAGAAGTAATAGTCAACTTAATGAAAAGCATACACAAAAAAACTTCAGAGACCTGAGCACCTATTGAGAATGTCTCTGGTTTTGAATTTGAGCTTTCAGAAGCAGAATATATCGTCTGGTGTTCAGCCAGGGAGATTGGACACCACGCCACATGAAAAAAAACAACAAAAAACACCAAAAAATAGTTGTAGGTATTATTCTTCTTCATTAGCATGGATTGTAAGGGCATAGCAGGCTCAAATCTAACAAGATGGTTTTCAAGAGTGCCTTGCAAGGAACACTGGCATTTGCCAGTTCTTGGTTTGTGTAAGAAAGGTCAGACAAAGCATTAAATTTTCTTTGCTAGGGACGCTTTGGTCACTTAAAGTAAATGGACTTGGAAATTTGTCAAGTGTGCCTGAGAAGGGTCCATGAAATGCTAAAACACATGAGTACTTATATAAAAAACAGCTAAAGAAAACTTCCTGAACTTGTGTGGTTTTCCTTAAGTTATTAACTGTTAATGCCCAGCACAATTACTTTGAAACAAATTTGCTGTGATGTCTTAAGAGGAAGGTCCCAAGGGAGAAGATGGCCAAGGAGACACAGAACAGCCAGCCTGCTGAAATGTTAGTGAACGCTGTGGTTCAGAACACCATCTTCACTCCCAAATGCACTGTCACAAAAAGTCTAAGCAGAAGGTAGTGGAGAGTGTGCTGAGTAATTTTCTCCTTATCACTGGTCATGAAGGATGGATAGAAGGCTGTGCATTATGAAATTACTCACTCGAGAGCTCAGACACGAGACAAACTGCAGAAGTGGTCAGAGTATTCTAGTATTTATTGATTTAAGCTGGAACCATGGCACCAGACTGAACACACACTGTCTCAAAGAGTACCTGAGTATCTGTTACATCCTGAAATAGGCTGCCTTCACCTTCAGGAATGCCCATCAGCTTTGTTGCTGCCCAAGAATAAGGTATCTAACAACATGTTTCAGTTGCCCCTCCTAGAGTGAAAGCCTGACATCAGCCAGTGTTCACCAATGTTAAAGTGTCTAAATTCTGAGACATGGAAGAGTTCTCTCAGCACTTCCCAGTACTAAGACAACCGTGATCAAAAGAGTTGACCATTATTTACTCTTGCATCAAGCTAGCACTGCTTTTGAGCCACAGTCCATTTTGTCTGCTCTCTGGCTGTGCTGTCATGGTTTAACCTCAGCTGGCAGGTAAAGTACCACATGGCCTCCCACTCACTCCCCTTCCACAGTGGGATGGGGAGGAGAATCAGGAAAGAAACTCGGGGATGTGCTCTTGACAATGATCTTTGGAGGCTGGATTTAATTGGGTTAGTTAGGCATCTTTCTGTCTCTCCCCTTAAAAATTAAAGTGAGACTTGTAGGACAGACTAAAGCATATCTCATCTTAAATATGGGCACAGTAATATTTCCACTTTTCTCTGCTGCAGAATGTAATTTCAAGGCAGGATGTCTGTCAAACTCTTGGCTACTGTTCCTGACTGGGAAATTCCATGGGCAAGCACAGATGTTTGGTGCAGGAGTACAAGCAGCAAGCAGGACCATTGGTAGTACTTTGCTCTGCCTTTCCCCCCGCATTCAATGACTTGATTTCTCAGTATTACTCTAGACATTAGACCGCCTCACCCAGTTTTTGGAAAGCACTGATCTTTGATAAGGGAAGGTCTTGATGACAGACACATCTTCTTCAAGCAACAGGTTTAGGTGGCTCATGGTGAAACACCTCAGAGCCCCTGTACTCAGTGCATGTAGGCTCCAACCTGTGGAGTTTCCAGTCATGGTGTGATTACTAATAATGCCAGTTTGGTTTTTTTCCCCTCCACAGCAGAGCTGTAATAAGCTGACAAACCACAGCATCCCCCCACCCTCAGCACTAAGGGAACACCCACATCCATGCTGCAACAGCTGAGCAGCTGTCTCCAGAGCACAGTCCTGCTAATGCTTTATTACATTATCTCTATCAGTCACACAGTATCAAGTTTTATGAGCTGTCACTTCCAAACTCAAAGGCGCTCCATGCCACACGCCTCCCTGGAGCCTGGCCAGCCTTTCTTCACACAGGACACTTGGGGGGCACCACACGCAGCCGAGGGCACTGGCCAAGTGCTGCCTCCGACCTTTCCAAAAGGTTGCTGAAGGGACTGTGACAAAAAGATCCACAACCTGATTTTCCTGGTTGCATGGAGTAGCCAGAGGTGTGTCAAGGGCCATAAGACAGTCTCCCCATGACCCACCCCAGCTCAGCCTGGACCTCTGACCCCAGAGCAGCTCCCTCTGGAGCTGGTGCTGGTCCCCCATTCCTGTAACACCAGAGGCGACAACCCATCGGAACAGACAATGCAGAGAAACTAAACCAAAACAGAGATTTTACTTCCTAATCCTGGTGGCAAAGATTCAGGTTTCCTGAAGAAAAGCATGGCAGCTGTCACCAGCCCTCAAAACAGATTTGCCAGGCTAAGAAATGAACCCTACAGATCATTTCTGCTTCAGTGGAACAAAAGGCATCAGGCATCAGATCCTGCCATCAGGCAATGCACTCACTGCTGTCAAACAGGCTGGGGGACGTGTGACACCCCCCAAGGAGGGATGTGTAGGTGTGAAGGGACAGCTCAGCTCTTCTCCATGCTCCACTGCCCAGAGACACCCTGGCTTGCCCATTCCTGCCTCAGCACTGAGCACTGCAAAGAGGGGGGAACCAGTGTCAGGATTGCACTGGAGTGTTTTCCTAAGGGGATCTGAGGACACAATCATGTCAGGAAGTGGGTGTAAGAGTGGGCTTTTCTTGCTTTGTATCTTTTTCATAAAACAAGGTGAGTTTCCTTGTCCTGCGTTCACACCTGTGCACAGGTCTAGCTCTGTCCAGCTGTAGCCTCCCTGGCTCATCCTTTTCCCAGTTTGCTGACAGATTCTTCACTGGAACTATTTTATTGTCATTTATCATTGTAATAGCTAGGGATTGCCATAAACTATTTTTGTATAAGTAGTATTTTTGTGTTATGCCCTGGGCCTAACAAGAGCAATGCTGCTCTTCACCATTCATGCCAGGTACAAGCACTGGAAGGCCACAGAGTTTAGGAACACTAGGAGCATCTGTTACTCTATTTCTCAGTTTTCCTGGGACTGTACCCCAGCCATGTCCAGCTCAGGATGGGAATGTGGTGACAGCAGAACGCAGGCTGCCAGCTGCTGCTTGTCACACAGAGGCAGTGCAGAGGGTCTGCTCTCACGGGTTCTCTGAGCTTGAGTGCGTATAACTTTAAATCCAGATACATGTAGTCATATCTCCTTTCCTTTTTAACATAATTATTCATTTAAAATGTAAGTTATTAAAAAAGGGAACTACTTACACACTGTAAATCTCTATTCAGTGAGAAACTTCACCCATTTTATTTTGCATCTTTGGTTACAAAACCAGAGGGACAGCATCACTTCATCAATTCCCCCCATGCTGAGCACTAAGTCAAAACGTGGAAAAAAAAAGAGTTGTGTGAACCATGAAGATCACACGTGTGTGGCAGACACCATGTCTGCCCCACAGCAGCACCATTACAGACATCTTCCATGGGCTGTTGTAATGGCAGTGTTGGTGTGTAAACTGCATTGAAACAGCCCCTGGAAAACTCTGGGTGACCTTCTATAGCAAAGAGTTTTCATGTGATCTAAATTTCATCATCCAGGTAAGAATTGCTGTCATTAGCAGATAGATTCTACGTGTAGAAAGGCCCTGCAGTGAAGTGTCTGTGAGTGACAAGTGAGTGACAAATTCCCTATTACCAACCAGCCCCTGTTCAGGCACTGAGCAACACCCACAAGTCCCACCCCAAAGATCAAGGCTCCATGTTCTGTGGGAGCACAGTGTGAAGATGTGTGAAGGCATTTTAAGCGGGTTTGGAGTGAATTACTTCAGCTAATCACCTTTGAGGAGAAGGGAAGCTCTTTGCCTACGTGCAGAAAGCCAAGGCTTGTGAGACAAGCAGAAGTTGTGATTTTTTTTTAAAGCAGAATCATTACAAGGAGGACTTAAAAACTGAGGTAAAAACCTTCAGCTAAGCTCAGAATGCTGTGAGACTTTTGTAAAGAGTTTTCATTGCTTTGGTGTCTCTGACCTCCAGTCTACATAAGTGTGGCACAGAGGGAGAGGTGTACAGAGCAAAAGAACTGGAGCTGAAAAATCCAGTATTATAGGATAGCACATTCCAGGTGTTTTCCTTGGAAACATCTCCCACTTTCATTTCACAATAAAGGAATCTGGAGCACCTACTAAGAACACAGTGACACAAACCAATGCACACTAAGCACGGGCAAGTGTGAGGTTCCCATCAAAAGCACACAAAACACTAATGCAGGCAATCAAACTCCCTTCCCAACTCCACAGTCCAAGACCCTTCCCTGAGCACAGCCACTGGACAAAGAATCTGGCCTGATCCCTTCAGATGTACATTTAAGGAAGGACACGATCGTTCAGGATCCTACTGTGAGGCTTAAAAAGTATATTTAGCATTTGTTACTGATATTTGCTGCAGGATTGATTGGAGACGAACAACTACAGTAATCACCATTGAGACAGACTCAGCACTTGGCAGCAGGGCCAGAGTGGCTAAAATAACACTGTTCTCCACTTATTTTTCCCCAGATGGTTACTGCTGCAAGGCAGCAAGCATTTAATTCCACCTTACAAATACACAAAATCTGGAGGTACAACCATCCCACTCACAAAGGCACATTTAAAAGGTTTTGCTGGGCTCAGACTGGTAATGCCTTGCCCAGTGCAAAGAACAGAGGCATCAGCGTTCTTTAAAACTAGAGCAAATAAAGGTTAGCCTCAAAATGCACAGGGTTTTGCATAAGCTGAGAGCAGTTCAGGGGAGTACAGACACTAGTGCTCCAGTCTCTGCAGCCAGAGAAGCAATAGGGCTAGAAAAGAGGCTGCTGGGCCACAAAGTGTCTGGCAGTGTGCAGTCTAGGGAGAGCTGCTGTCTAGGCAAGTCTCATACAAAGTGATCAAAGTTGCTGTGAGAATTAAATGAAGCTTCCTGCACACCTGCTCAAAAGTCATTTGGCACCAAACCTTAAATAGCTCTCCAGCCAACTGTACAATGCTTTAAAGACAGCTTTCCAATCCAGCCCATCGCACCTATCCAAGGACCCACACGCTTCCCCTCATCTCTAAACAGTTTCTTTACTTATGCCAGATTTAGCTGAACACTAGTTATCCTTAGGCATGCCTTTAGATTATATAATTTTAAAAAGGAGATAAAAAAACAGTGTGATCTACACCTTTTTGCAGGATTAACATAATCATTGAAAAGCGTCAGGTCCTTCCCTTGTTACCAGTGATTTCTCCAAACCTCTCAGCATATTAGTGAACACATGCTACCTAATGGCCCCAGCTGGGATTGCAACTGGAACCACAGGGTTTCTGCTGCACACTGACAGCTGCAGTTTGGATTTGTTTTCTAAGCAGTAATTCCCCACCATCCACAGCCCTACAACCTCTTACCCTCTTGCTCAGAACTGCTGGCAGGGTTTGAGCCTGTTTGGGAGGCTGGAAGAAAGAAGAATCTGCTCATCTAAGAAAAGGTCTCCCGTGGCACATGTGGGTCAGGGAAACTTGAGGCTGTGCTGGTGAGCAGGGTAGCAGCTCTGGGAGAGGCAGGACTGGCCTGAGGTCAGCCAGGTGTGACTTGCAGAAGCCTTAGGGTAGCCATGGTAACTGCACCTGATGCACTACAGTCACTGTATCCCGCTTTGGAGTGAAATATCTTGCCTCCCTAAGTATCTTTATATTAAAATCTAAAGATCTAAAGAAGCTAGAAAGCTTTGACTTGACAAGGAAAATAAAATCCTTATTAAGCTGACACCAGCAGTGGTTCTGTTATCACAGGGCAAAAATATGCCTGATCTGATCCAGGTTGGACAGTCTCCTGTATTCCCTGAGTGGCTGCCAGACCTTCTCACAACTGGTGCTAGACAAAACAACAGAACAAAATGAAAGTTTGGGAAAATTATAAAGTAATATCAGGGTCTCTTTTCATTCCAATAAGTGAGAAAGAATTCTATCTAAAGTAATTTTTTCTTCTTGCTATTAATAGAAAATGTGAGCAGTGCCCTTGAGAGGGCATGTTCAAGCCAGCCTTTACAGGAGGATGTGATTAAGGCACAAGGCATCAGGAAAGAGCAGCCTCAATCACAACATCAGTAAGATGATGTGGATAAATCATCTCCCATTTCCATGCTGCATGTTCTCCCAGGTAAACAATGACACTCACCTTTGTAAGGGAAGGTTATGAACAGCAATATGGAGGCATTAAGATGAAAATGATGAACAGTTTCTCTGCACAGGGAACAGGATTGGAAACCTAGAAATTCTCCTAAATGCTCAATATTCTCAATGGAGAAACATCAGTGTTGTAACCCATTAGAAGGTGTATAAAGGTTGATGTAGGGAAAGATGAAAATAAGTCTCAGGGACGTGTGCCCTTCCCTTTTCCAAAGATACATAAAACATAACTCCCCAAAATCTCCAAAAAGGGATGTGAACATTTTACAGACTTCTAATGTACAAAACCTCCCTGTTTTTGTGAGACTCCCAATGTATACAAATATCACTGTTCAGCATCTAAAATTAAAAGCAATTTAATTCAGAAGTAGAGCTGAAGATTTCTTGTTGCAAATGTTTCTCTTTATGAAGAAACAATTTCCTCCCTCATTATTCCATTTCCAGTACTTTTGCTTCTCTCCATAACTGTGTAAAGACATTTTAAAGCTTTAATTAATTTTGCAATTCCAAATAGCTTTCTTTAATTGCTCATGTCAAACATCTATTTCATGTTTTTCAAAAATTTATAAAACAATTCTGTGCTGTCAGGAGGACAAAGTTCAGATTATTAATTGCATGTAAGCTCCCCATGCTAATGTATTTCCTGTCATTCACTTCTGGCAGGAAACTATTTTAAAAAGGCGTAACATTCATACAGCAGTTCAGTGTTTGCCTTCATGGTACATTTTCTTGCCATTCCCTAGGCTAAGGTACAGAATTCACCAAGTTACCCAGCTTGGAGGGGTTTCTCACCCCCAGATTCCACTCTGAATGCTCCATGTCATGGCTCAGTGGTAAGGGGAGCAGCACAGAAGACAACTGAGGCTGTCAGCTTGACTGATGTTCTTTGCATCTTCCCCAAACACAAATTTGCATGGCCAAACTAACAAGCTTGCAATGTACTGCCTTGTACTTCCATTAATAGCTGTGTGATTAATTGGTTACAGCCCATTATATTAGAACAACACAGCTAGGAATTCTGCTTAAAGAAAATGAATCAGGATTGGGCTACAGGCCGAGTTTAACAGGGATTTTCAGCAGTTCATAAATTCTTAAGGTGAATGAAATGGAAGAAAAAAACCTAAAAAACAGTTTCAAGGAGGTCTGAGATACAGGGATTCAACATCAGCCTCACAGGACTCAGTAGTATGAGCCTAAATAAATACATACCTTTGGCAGTCCATGGAAAATAAGGCAGCCTAATTCTGCAGTCCTTGCTTAGACAGCACTTGCAGCCATAGTGCCAGACAGGCAGTGACTAATTTCCCATCACCTCTTACAGGGTACAAACTCCCACAGGAGTTGTTGTTACACAGGATTCCAGAACTTTATTTATGGCTCATGGGGCTCGATAGCCCTATTCCCCTCCCCAGAAGTACTCATTTCAGACCAGATGATTACCTGACCCTCTGTAAGACCAGCTTTGAACTGGAATTGGGGAAGCCATCAACATGCAACTACTGGAAAATCCTTTTGCTCTAGGTCTCATGCAGAATTGCATGATTAGGTGGAGAAACTCTACAAATTCTAAAAGAGGGATTAAAAGGTAGAATGTTGCACATTAAATAGCAGAATTTCACACAGCTTCACAACTACTGAAATTGACTATTTCAGACCACGTTTTTGGGGAACTGGAAATCTGTTTCCTTTTATGCTCAAGTATTTTGTACTGAATACAAATGGGAATATTTATGCCTCTTCATTCTAGGTGGAAGCATAAAAATTACTTACAATTCCTGCCAGAATTTTGAGTCAGAGAAGTAAAATGATGTCTTTTGAATAAAGAACATTTGCTTCATAAGCCTTTCATCTTTGTGGATTGACAGAAAGTGCCTTTCTGTCTACAACACTGAAATGATGAATTCTTGGGCCTTTTAAAATGCAAGCAGGAAGAAATAGTATATTGCTGTTCCCCTACAACTTCACAGAACTGCAGTACCTGGCTAAAGCCCAGACCAAAGGCCTATTTCACAATGTCAGTTTTTAAGCCCTCCCAGCTTTCAAGGCAGGATGAGGCAGAAATATTGGAATAGTTCAGCTATTCCAGTTAATACTGATGGTATTACGTGGATGCCAGTACCAAAATTTTTAACAGTGAATAATACCTTTGTTCTGAAATCCCAGACAAGGTGTGTACACAGCTACAGACATAGCCAGCACAAGTCCTGACAAGTTTTATATTTGTTCCTCTGTTTTCTGAGTTGCAATATATTCTTGGTATGTTGTAACAATCAGAAATCCAATGTCAGCTTCTTGTAAAATGTGATGCCCCCACATCTTTCCTGTAGAAAATACAAGACAAGGCCAATCCTGCCCAATCTGCTTTTTACAGACATCATGTATTAATTCCTGGCTATGATATTGCATGAGTAAACACAGACTATCAGCAGGCTACCAGGCCTCTTCAGCCCCCACCAAAGCTGACAGAAGCCCTTTAATCTACAGCAAAGTCAGTCTGAAATAAATTTTTCCTCTATGTTTAACCTACAGACCTGTATATATATAGGAGACTATATCCTGCACCAGTGGAGCATTTTGTACACACTGCAAGAAGAAATACATCAGTCCCACATCTTGGACTGGTGTATGTACCCTCTGTAAAAAAATCTCCAACAGATTGTACTCAGGCTTTCTTCTAATACTGGACTCTTTAGGAATTAGAAATTCCTGCCTTCTGGAGCTACTTATTTACTCTTAAATACTTGAGTTCATTTTTTGGGGGAAATATTCTGAAAACCTTGATGGCCAGTTTCATTACACGAGTCAGCCTTCGGAATAAGCTAAAAAAGGAAGACAAACAAAGTATAAATTCAAGGCATCTCTATATTCAGTACCACCAGATACAAATAAAATCAGGAGAATTATTTTAAGATAAATGAGATGGTATGGTCAGAATAATTCCACTGATCTAAAAGCATACCCCTAATTTAGTTCCATTCAATATCTTATATCTTAAATGTATCTATCCTTCAGTGATTACTGCCATTATGCTATAAAGGTTCTACACAAATTAGAGTTCTTGTCATATTAAATGTCAAATTTTAGCATGGTATCTTAATACTGGAAGATATAATGACTCCAGAAGAAAACTAAACCCTCACAAAACAACCCATATCCCCAGTGGGCTCTGCTGGGATACCTTAACAGTGCTTTGTATTTAATAGCACTGGTACTTGTAGGAGTCAGCACAAATTCTCAAATGCCTGTGCTTGAAAGGGAACATCATTTCGACTTTGTGGTGTTGTCAAGCCAAAAACCAGACAGAGAGACTGCTGACAGCAGAAACTTCTTACAGAAACCAAACAATAAAGATCATCATTTACTGACAAAAGTGGTTATGTTGTACTTCCTGTGTTTTTGTGGTATGACTGATTGAGACAATCGTAAAAATTCCATTGCCATGGAATATTAAAATGATAACTGATCTTAAAAGTGGCTCTATGTATGCACTGGTGCAAGTATTAAGGATGAGCAAAAACCATTTGTCTAACTCCCAGACTGAATTTGACAAAGCTGAGTGGTAGAAAGCATTCCTTTAGGAGGAGACTGGAAAGCCCAGGTATTATATATGAAACCACACAGATACACTCCAGTTGCCTGCAGTACATTGAGTTTTTGTATTGCTAGTTATTTTGAACTACCATAGAGGCAAATTAATTAATTTTCTATGCATTGCATAGAAACATTGCACTGTTCTAGGAGCACTGAGGCTCCTAGAACATACCTCAGGTCATGCTTGCACAATTTTTCAAGGGCTGAGTTCAGATCCAAGAGGCCATTATTCAGTGCTGATAATCAGATTAACTGATTTCTATCTAATCTCAATCTAATGGTTTACAATTAATTCTCAGATTAAACTCTAAATGTATTATTGATATCAGAACCAAAACAGTTTTAATGTTACCTTTTTCCCTGGGCCAGATTTAAAGGTGAAACTGTCATGTATGTTTTTCCTACTGAGAACAATACAGCAAAATGCAATTATGAAGATACTTTTTGTGGCCAAACTTAGGGCTCAATTGTACAGCTACCTGCATTAAAAAAAAATAAAAATCAAGCTACAACTACCATATGTAAATATTTAATCTAGACTGCTCATATCATTTATTCTGCCACTGTTTTGTTCTGGAATACACCTATACATTTTCAGTGGTTACACAGTGTAAGCCCCATGCTAAGTATATACACCAGCTCCAATTATTTGCATGATTTTGTCAAAATATCATTAGGTTCAATTCTGGGCATTTCCCACTTTGCTTCTCTTCCCAAAACATCACAACCATCTTTTGGAAGCTTCTGTTGGACATGGACTTGCTGGTCATTGCCTAAACAGCTTGCAAGCAATTCTCTCAAGCTCATTTTAGCAGAGCACCTACAGTTATTGAACTTCTTATTTTCCAATCTTCATATGCCTGCTTTAGTTTAGTGCTACAGCATCTGCTTTGTAACAAGAAACATGCTCTCCTTAAAGTGCTCCTTGAAGACATGGGATCTCCTCACAACTAGAATATATGGGCCTAACTCTATCCTCTCCTACAACTTCCATACCATTCAATAAATCAGCACCTGCACTGGTGACACTGTGGCAGCACAGTAATTCCTGTGTATGACATCCAGAGATGCCAGTTCCAATCCCAGCAGCAGCAGAGCTGTACTAACACACTGCTGCTTGTGAGCTAATTACACTTGCATTTCAGAAGACTAATTAGTTTGGGCAAGTGCTAGTCACACACTAGAGATATTTCTTTCCTTCCTCCACCTTCCCACACACATTTGTCTCAATTAGACACCACTGACGAGTTCACCTTTGGCCAAAATTCCCATATGGCAGAGAATTTTGCTCCAAGATACACTACTACTCTAGAAAGAAACAGAAGTAACAAAAATTACAAAAATCTCATGGTTTGCAAGAGGTTCAAATCAGAATTTCTGTTCAGAATCAGTAAGTGTTAATTTTCAAGCTTGGCCTGGCTAAGAAAGCATTAAAACCAGCAGTTATGGCAGAAACTATATAAAATTAGTGTGTAGTTTTCTTAAAGTACTAATTTACTGCATTAGTGATATTGTATATTAGCCTATCTGCCACAAAAACTGATAAGCTGTGATGAAAACTCACTCAGGTTTGTTGCAGAATATAAATGTGTTAACTATTCTACTTGAAATTGTTCAAAACCTTAGTATCAATTAGAATAAAGTCCCAGTGAATACAGGAAAAAAAAAAAAAGCATACATTGAATAGCCACAGAAGTATTTATCTCCTGCCTGCACATATCCTTAGGTATAAATTTTGAATGCACTTATCTTGCCAAACCAGTTATTAAATGTAAGGTAATGCATATTCTATATATTTTTCTGTGTTTGAAATCTGATTTCATAAATGCCTACAAATTTCATATAGGATTTTTTTGGCCTGGTTTACCTTTTCTCCTCTATTTCAACCAATAAAGCTTACTCTAAGAAAACAGGGAATTTAACCAAAGAAATAAAAGACCCAAAGCCAAAATCAGTTA
>VZTB01005382.1:48775-59208 GCA_013397245.1 Thryothorus ludovicianus | reverse complement strand
CACGCTGCAGGCGACCGGGACCCGGCTGGCCCGGGAGTCCCTCAGCCCGCACTTCATCTCTGGACACCCACCGGCACCACGACCGAAGGTGCCCGGGAGCGGGACACCGGCACGGATCCGTCCCCGTTTTCCAGCCCGCATCCCACGAGTGCCGTGCTGCTGGCGTGTCTCGCTTGGTGGGGTGGGTGCCCACCCAGCCCCCCTGCAGGGGCTCTCCCAGCCCCCTGGGGCTCCCAGCCCTCCCTCCCCCATGATTTACAGCCAGGATGTCTCCTGAGCCACACCAGACCCCTGCAAATTGTGCTTGGGCTCAACCGGCACGCCCCGCACCAGCCCCGAGCTGGCAGGAGCTGGCCCCGGCTCCCCGGCCAGATCCCCCTAATCCCCGATGGAGACTGACCTGCAGCAGGAGCATTTCATGGCATTTTGGGAGCATTAACTCTTCCGGCTCTGGTGAGAGCCTCAGCCCTGAGGGGGGTCTGCAACCCTTGTGAAAGAGCAAACCCGAGGGCGTTTTGAGCCGGGCAGCAGCTCAGCACCTCCTCTCCCCTCTTGGGGAGCAGGTGGTCCAGGGGACAAAAAAACCGGTGGGAGCCCTTTCCTTATTTTGTGTTTTTTTGGGGGTGTTGTGGGGAGCGATCCAACCCACTCCCACTCCAGAGCTACTTTCACATGTAATGATTTGGTGCTGCCCCAGTCTGTGGCTCCTTGGGGAAGCCCTTTTGCCCCAGACCAGGCGATTTGGGGGACCCTCAACACACCCACGCTGGTGTGAGCAGGGTGCAGCCACAATGCTCTGGCACAGTGACCTCCAGCCAGTACCACTGACACAGAGCTGTGACCCCTGCCACCCCTGCCACTTCCCTGCCTGGGCCAGCACACGGCTGCACTGCTGCTGGCTCTGGGCTGCCCATGGCGATTCTGGGGCTCCCCGGGGCCCCAAACCCCAAAGCACAGGCAGGTCTGTCACCAGCTGGCCATGACCATGCATGGAAGGGCTGAAGCACATCCCATGGCTGTGCCCTGAATCCCATTGCACAGCCAAGCAGCCACCCACGGGTCCATCCAGCTGCAGATGCTGCGGCAAGGTTACGCTGCCCTGGCACACTCATGGGGAGGCTGATGTTTTGCAAACAGGGAATTGCATCAGGATAGCGCAGCCAGGAGCTGCCAGGGCCTGTACCCTGCATGCTCTGGCAGTCTGAAACCCCCAGACCTGCCCAGCCAGCCCCAGGAACCCGCTGCATGGAGATCCCCAATCCACAAACCCCCCAAACTCCAGCTGGGAAGCATGGTACCTTGGTCCCCAGGGATGCAGCCCAGAGGCACAGGGCCACTTTGGGGTGTCCCAGGGTCCTTCCAGGACGGCTGGTGCAGGAGGGAAGGGAGAACAAGACCTGGAGCCCAACTTCTGCCCATACTCATGGCTGGGCTCTGTGTGGTCACAGCACGATGCCAGTGCTGGTCTAGGTTGGCTCTTGCCCCACTGCCCCTTCCCAGAGCCAGAGGAGCAGCCCCAGAGGGTGGCATGTGTCTCTCAGCAGAGCCCTGGGTGCCTCATGCCTGTGTTTTCACAACCAGAAGCTGCAAGGACAAGCCTCAGTGGTGCAAGGATGGATGGAGGAATGGCAGCTGCTGCAACTGAAAACAACTGGAAATCCTCACCCACACCTTGGGACCCCCCACCCAGCCTCTTCTAGTGCTTCTTCAGCTGAAGGTGAACAACAAAGCAACTCTTCCCATATTGACCAAACCCACGGTAATTCCACCATCTCAACTGTTCACCTCCACGTGTCCAGGCACCAGCTGCACCCTAGAACAGGGATTTTTGGGGTCACTTCCAAAGATCCCAGACAGAGATGAGGGTTTTACAGTTCATCTTCTCCCTCCAAGACGAGGAATTGGCTCAGCACCGTGTCCTGGAGGGGAGGGTGCCGTGCCGTGTGTCCCTGCTCCCAGAACCTGCCGCACCTGGAGAGCTCCTGCCCCTCCAATGCACCCGTGGGCAGCTGCACTCTCATTTTCAAGCATCTTGCAGCTGCATGAAGGTCACCACCTCTTCCCAGTCTGCGTGGGACAGTGGGAGCAACCCAAGAAACCTCACATCAGAAAGGTGGCTGCGGAGAAACACGCTCAGTGACCAAAGACCTGAGTCATCCCAGAGCAACCTGCTCCCTCCTCCTCTCTCCGAGGAGCAGAGAGCCTTGACGCTCTCGCAGTCTTCCCACCCCACTCAGGCTGTGCAGTGTTTTCCTGCCCTGCTCTTCCCGAGCAGACAGCTGCGGCCCCACAGCCCCCGCTGCTCTGCTGTAATGGGCTCCGGCTGTCCCAACTCCACCTGAAACCACACACAGCCTTTGTTTTGGCCCTGAGAGAGGGAACAGACACTTCCAGAACCCCCTGAAGAAAAAGGGGGGAAAAAAGGGCTGTGTGACTCTTCCCTGACCAGGCTTTCACCTTAGCTCCAGGCTGCAGACACGATCTCATTTCCCCCTGCCCCCTCCCAGCCCCAGCAATTACTACTTAAGCTGTTAAAACAAGCGTGGCCAGTCTGGTACGAAGTGGAAAATCTGATCCTAGGGAAGTGAGAAGGCAGGGGAAAAGGGAGGTCAAGGGGAGGTGGGCTGGGAGAAGGGGATCAGACAAGAAGTCTCCCTCCACTCCAAGATCAAATCCCCCTTCTCTGGGGCTCCTGGTGCCTCCAAAGGCCACCCTGGTGTGACGCTGGTGCTCCAAGCTCCCTGCAGCATCCTCTCCCTTTCAGTCCCATTTGTCCCAGGACTGTCTCCAGCTTGCTCTGGTCTGGGCAGGATGGATGACTGCTGCCACAGCACTCGCTGCTCCCCCAGGGGATCACCCAGACCCAAAGAAGGGATTTAGGGTTTCATTGTACTTGTCCTGTTCCCATGGAGAAGGGACTGGGCACAATTCCTGGCAAACCTCTGGAGAGCCTGGCTTCCCGTGGGACCAACCCTGTTGGAGATGAGTTTGCGTTTTCTTAGGGCTCCACTACCCCAAATTGGTGATTCTGTGAGAATTGAGAACAGATTTATCTTCTGCCTCTACAGAAAAGGAATCATGGCTCCCCAGAAAATGCAGTTCAAGTTATTTCGGGATGACCTGGAAATGGAAATACAGACCTGCACTACAAACAGTCCCAAACCCCTGGCATGGGCAAAACCACCACCTTTTTCCTCTCAACGTCCTCCCAGCCCACACAAAAATGGATACCACTTCTCCTCTTTTCAATTGGTAGTTCAAAACAAACAAAAAGACTTTAATTTATACAAAACAAAACCATGTAGAATCAGTTAAACAACACTGACTGTACAAAGGAATAAAAAAATAAAAGGATAGTCCAAAAAAAACCAACTCAGGAATGGTACAAGTGTTGGAGAGCAGCTACAGGCTAGTGTTGACATCGGATGCAAGAATCTTTTCCTTTTAAATTAGAAAATAAAAAAAAGTTTGTTGCTGGGCAATCTCTCCAGGGAAATCTTCCATCCCCACTCCAGACAGGATCCTTAAGACTCTACAGGGTGACAAAAACCTAAACCAACCACAGGGAAACAGCATGGGGAGATGGCACATGTGGCACAGCCAAACCAAAGCAGAGGTACAGCGAGTTTTGAGACATGCAGCAGCTTGGTGATTTCAGGAAGGATCCCTTCATCCCTCTCTGTCCCCGTGGTGCCCGGGGGTGATTCCCAGGAGGAGCCGCCCCTGGCAGTGCCGGTCACCTGTTGGCCGTATATCCCTGTGCTGCTGAGCCAGCGATTGTCTTCTGCTGTGTGTTAAGTGATGGGAAACAGGTGCCAGCCATCCCAGACAGGTTCTCCAAATCCCCCGGCCTTCGTGCCACCGGGACGGCCCGGCTGCGGCTTTGCTCTCGAGCCAAAGCACCCCTTCAAAGGATTCCTCTCCCCCTCCACCTGCCTGGGGTTTAATTCTGTCCTTGCTCACTTGAGCTGGGTGATAAAGCGCGAGAGAGCCGAGCCAAGAGACCTGCCCGTGCTGTGCTCTGCAGAGATGGGAGGGGGAAGCCTCTGGCACCTCCCAGGCTGGCTCAGGAGCAAGGGAAGCGACGTCCCCACAGAGGGACGTGTCCCTCCTGCCCCTGCTGCCTGGACACAGCGGGTCCATTGGCCGTGCAGGAGCTGCAGCGGCTTCATTCTGCCCATGCAGTGCCCCAGGCTGCCTGGGAAGGGGGAGCGGAGCAAGCTGATCCCATGAGGAGATGGCAGCACTGGACACTTCACTTGCTACTACACTACTCACAATCTACACACCCTGGCCACCTATGAGAACCTGCCACCATAGCCCAGCCCCACTGCAGGCTCCCTCAGCTTTTGGGATAAGGGCTGGGTGCTATTTCTCAGTTTCCAGGTGAATTTCCAGCACAGGTCAGCTGTAGAACAAAGCCAGGGAGGCAGGTACACTTGCTCGACAGAAGATCCATGCCAAACTCTTGCCCCTCCAAGATCCAGAAGCCATCCCACAGAGCAAAGCAGTTTTCTTTCCCGATTTCCTGGGATTGCCTCAAGAGCCAAGTGATTTTGCCGCTGAGGGACCTGGAGATTGCTGTTTCCCTACCCCAACCTTCCACCTTCCCAGTTCCTGCTCCTTCATGCTCCAGTGGGAAAAGCTGCTTCTGCCTTTTTCCACTTTCATCCAGGAGGAGCCATAGCAGCATGAGCTCGGGCAGCATCTTTGGGAAAGCAAAGCTGGAAGCAGCGAGGATCCAGCGGCTGTCACATGGGGTGCTGTCATGGATGGAGGGCACTAGAAGCGATGGCTAAGGCTTTACAGCAATAAGGGACAAAATTCAGCATTTTTCCTCTCCTTCAGGCATAATGCTTCCACCCCCCTGCTCCCAAATCCCTGTTGAGGAAGCACAAAGTGAGCAAGGCCTCAGTCTGACCCCAGAGCTGCCTCTTCCTCCTGCCTGCCAAAACACTCCAACTTCCCAGGACCCTGGTCTTGCTGCTCTGCTTCTGCACGCACTGCCATCCTATCCTGCCTTCAGCACTCACAAATTCTAGGGAACGACAGGAATAGATCAGCTTGGGCATATTCCACACCAATTGTCCTTTCCTTCAGCACATGTAGTTAAAAAATGCCAGCACGAGCCCAGAGGTGAGGAAAAGTCTCTTAAAGCATTTATGTGTTTTCATTGGAAAATCCTCCACTTGTCCCCTTTGCTGACACTGGGAAAATCAATCCAGTGCTTGTATTTACATGGCTGCATAAAATTTTCCCTGACTGCTTCTTAAAAAAAAACCTTAAAAAACAAGTGATATTTATATATATGTATAATATTTACATAAATAAGCGAAGGCAGCGAACGGAGCGCTGCCTTCCCCTTTCCAATTGGCCAACTCTTGCCTTGTTTTTTTTTTTTTTTTTGGCAACAGCAGGTTAACATTCTGGTGAACACTGTCATTAGTCTCCTATCCCTGTTTCTTTTTATCTACATCCAAAGATCACTATTGCACCAGCAATCTGTTCAGGAGGCCAAGAGTTAAAGTTGCAGCATAGACTCTCCTTGCCTACTCCCTTAAGCCTCTCAATCTTCCATTAAATCCATTGCTCCATTGAGACTGGATGAGCTTTTTTTCCCCTTCCCCCCTCCCCAACCCGGCAGCTGCTGAATTTTCCACCCCAGGCCAAGAGGCAAAGCCCAAAGCATTCTTGGAGGGTCACTTGGCAGATCCTCTCCCCGGCGGCGCTGCGGGATCCAGCCGGCACCATGCTTCTTCCTATGCCAAGCCAAAACGTGAGCACATTCCTAACGCCCGTGCGTGCCATTGGAGAAGCGACCGCGGCCCCTCCGCAAGGATCCCGCGGGGAAGGGTTCGGTGTGCAAACAGCTGTACATCGGCGGGCGGGCGTGGATCCGACAGAAGCTCGGGGCGCCCGTCCTGCTAAGAGATCTTGCAGTTGTTGCGTGAGCAGTTCTGTGGGGGGCTCTGGGGCGGCCGGATGGATTTGGATCTCTTCAAGCTGTTCCCTTTGCTGCTGCTGCCGCCCCCGCTGCTGGCCAGGGAATAGGAGCGGCCGTGCATCATCACTGCGTTCATGCCGTTGGCCATGGAGAAGGATTTCAGGTGGCTCTTGATGGTGACGGGCAAGGGGAGCTTGTCAATGAGGTGCACCGGGGTGCAGGACACGATGGCTCGGCAGCACAGGTCCTGTAAGCTGAACACTGCGGGAAGAAAGGAGCACACGGTCAAGGGACAGGAGATCTCCTAGGCTGCCCTTCCCCTGCAACTATTCCTCATGCTGCACAGCTCCAGCTCCTCAGGGAAATTTGTCAATAGTGACTGCACAGGAGCTGGGAGTAGGGAGCAGGAATTTTAGGACAAAAGCTTGGGAAGTTGAAGTAAGCTCTGCTGTTGGAGGTTTATGCCTTGCCAGACACCAGATGTGGTGGCACTGCCCTGCTCAGCACCCAGGGCTAGAAGTGCTTGGCTCACATTCCTGACAGACACTTGGCTTCTCAACCAACCCCATGGCAACCAGGATGTGCCTGGGAAAGAGGCAACAGGGTCAGCAAGTCCTGAAACAGGACAGTGTCACCTGCTCAGGTGGCAGCTTTCTGTAGAACCCCCAGGCCACAGAAACCCGAACAGCCTGGAACACCCAGAACATCACTCTGCTCTTTCCAACTTCCCAGCATCCTCCCAGCTCAGCGTGCACCATGTGAGCCTGCCTTGGGAAGTCCCTCTCCTTGCCGGGGAATTCCCAGCCAGGGGCCACACGAGGGCACTCGTTATCCTCCTGCCTGCGGCTGCCAAAGCCACGCTGCCATTCCCGAGCAGGCAGATCCATCCCCACTCCCTGCTAGGGAGCCCCCTGTTCATGGAATCAAAGAATCATTTAGGTTACAAAAGCTACCTAAGACCATCGAGTCCAACCGTTCCCCCGGCACTGCCAATGCCTCCACTAAACCGTGTTCCCAAGAGCCACATCTGCATCTTTTTTGAACACTTCCAGGGATGGTGACTCCACAGCTGTCCTGGCCAGCCTGTTTAAGTGCCTGACTACCCTTTTTGTGAGGAAATTTCCCCTAATGTCTAATCTAAACCTCCTCTGTCACAATTTGAGGCTCTTTCCTTTTGCCCTTTCCATTCCCAAGCAGGCAGCCTGCAGTTACAAATCCTCTGGAAAAGATTCAGCAGAGGTCTGTGCATTCAGCCCAGTCCCTGCCCACTATCCCTCTATGACCTGCAGACCACGGCACAGCAGCCAGGTTGGGGACAGGAGCCCAGGCAGAAAATTTGATGACTGGGGCTGGCAAACAGGATTTTTTCACCCTGGTGAGCAGGAGCTGAAGGTCCATATGAGAGCAGGTCACCCCAGGAACACAGATCTGCTGCTGCTCAGACTGTAGTGGGACACACTGCTACCTGCAGCCAGCAATAATGTGGGAACTGAGATTATTCTGCTTCAAACTCAAGAGGCTGAGATGTAACATGGAATGTGCTTGTGGTTTCCCTCCCTGTGGCAAAATGCCTGGATATACGGAATAACCCAGCCCACTGCTTCATGCTGAGAGCAGGGATGAGATTTAGTCCCTTTTGGCTCTCCTTGGGCACACTCTGCTTCCCTCCAAAATGAAGAAGACAGGCTCAGACAAGGGCAAGAATTGAGGTGCTTACACTTGGATTTATCCCACACAGCCATTTGATTGAAGTACTTTCAAGCTGGGAGCTTAATTGCCCTCAGCCTCATCCAGAGCAAGTGGAAAGGCAGAGGATGCCCCAGAGCACTTCAGGTCCCAGACATGCAGAACTGCCCTCTGGAGCTGCCCATCCCTATGCCAGCACAGGCAGCTTCTGGCTCAGCTTCAGCTCGTCCGGCCCCAGGCATTTCTGTCAATGGGATGCAGCTCCTGCAGCTGCACAGCTCCCACCCGGGCAGCCACAGCCCCGCGGCTCCGTGTGAGCCCTGCCCTCCCCCCGGAGCAGCCTCCTGCCCACTGACCTCGGTTGGGTCTCCAGATCTTCTCCATGCCGTGCCGCATGAGGACGATGCGGGACAGCTCCGTGAAGGACTCAATGACGTTGAAGTTGCACAGGGGGCTCACCTCGAAGAAGGTCATGCAGTTCTTCTCGGCGTAGGCGCGCGCCTGCTCCGTCGGCACCTGCCGCTTGAAGGCCAGGTGCAGCCTGTTTCCCACCAGGATCCGAGGGACGCCTGGGGCGTGCTGGAACCAGGAAAGAAGGGGAGAAATCAGGGCTGCACCCAGCATTAGCTTATTAGCTTAGTGCAGCTTAGCTGCAATAGCAGCGAAGGGAAAAACAGCAGAAGCTGTTCTGTGGTTGAGACGGCCCAGCAGCACCTCTGTGCGATGGGGACGACTGATTTGTCACCTAAGTCCATTCATTTCTGAGGGAACTTTCCTGTCTTTCTTGACCATTCTTGAGCCCCTTCCTACTAGTCCAGATTTACACAGAGGTGGAAGGCAGACATTGCTTTGCTCCACTTATGACTGCACTGCCATCATCCACAGCAGAGCTGTTCCTGTCCCCCCATCAGGCAACACCTTGGCTGATACCTCCCCAGGTCTCTGCTACAGATCACTGCCTGTGCTCTTCCATTCACTTACCTCATCTATTTCCTTTATCCATCGGTCTATTCCATCAAAGGACCAGCGATTAGTTATGTCGTACACCAAAAGAATTCCCTGGTGGAAGACAATCAGAAGCCGTCAGGAGGTTTCATAGTAGGTGATGTAAAAGGGGCAGGACATCCCTGAAAGACTCCCACATACAGAGACCAAGAAGCAAAGGGACAGAACATTGCTCCAGCCACACCATTTGTGTGCTGATAGGGCAAAAATTGAGATGACAAGGCTGTGCTAATGCAGTTCCAGGTCATTAAGGAACGTTTTATTCCTGTTTTGGCTCTGGTATCTCCCAAATAATTTCTAAAGCTGCAGTTTCTACACAGGAGCAAGAACTGCCTTGGTGGCTGTATCTGGAGGAGCAAAACACTCCCTTGTCTTGTCACAAATCTGATACAAACTCGCTGAGGCAGAAATACACCTTATTTTCTATCCCCTTACACAGAACAGCTGCAGTCAGTGGTGAGGTGGCAGCAGGACAGGAAGGAATTTTCAAGCACACCCCTCTTCTCTAGAACCTGTGTCACTGTGACCCCTTCGCTGACAAGGAAGAAGATGAATAATGCCAATAAGCACCACAGTATCTCCACAGACTGAGCTCTCAGGACTAGGATACATCCAGACTTTGCTGAAGGTGTTTCCCACTGTCACTGCCACACTGGCAGAGAATGCTTTCTTCAGGCCAGAGGCACCTACAGCATCCTCAGGTTCACATCCACTGTCCCTGAACACCACCTGCATCCATGACTGACTTCTCTGTGACCTCCTGAGGTGCAGCACACAGTGCTGGCAGCAGCACAGGCATGACTCAAGGCAGGGAAGACACAGAGCAGCTCTGAGGAGTCTCCACCTCACCCTGAGCCAGGCTGGCAGGACCCAGGAGCATGGCCAGACTATTGATCACCACTCAGGTCCACAGCATCTCCCAGCAAGTGAGCTTTTCTTGAATCTCAGTATTTCTGAGGACAGACACAAGGAAAGTAGGCTGTGCTTGGCCCTGCAGGCACACAAGTCAGGAGCTGCTGCTCAGTACTGGCTGGGCACAGACAGCATTTATGGAATTGGTCCTCAGCAGAGCCTTTCTGCAGCCCTCCTGTTATTTTCCTGACTTCTTGTCACTCTTCTTTGCAATCAAGGACATTCCAAGTGTCAACAGGCACTCCAAGCTGACTTGGCAGAATCAAAGCACAAGATGCCTGGAATGAAAACGAGGGAGGAGGAGATGATCCTGTGCTGAGAGAGAAGGAATCCAGCTGGGAAGGCAGCGCTGGGCAAAAGGGAACCAAGCAGCAGCAAGACTAAGGGCAAACCAAACCAGATCACAGAGCACCAAGTTCTGCAGAATCAGCCCTCTCTGCATCAGGGGGTACCATCCAGGAACAGCCATCCCCTATAGCAAAGCCCCAGCACAAGCAGAGATCTTAAATTGCCAAAGGAAGGTCTCAGCTTTCAGCCCAGCCCTCCCTATGAGCACAGGGAAGGAGAGAGCTGAGACACTCCCAGTATCTGTTCTGGTACGAGTCAGGGACCATGGAGCACCCTCAGGTACCTGTGGAGCTGCTCCTTTACCCCCTGAAATGGAAGATGTGCTTCACAGATGGGAAACACAAGCTACCCAGTCCTCCCATCCCCCAGCTTTACAACCCTTGCTGTTGCCAACTCCTGTGAACTACGAGGAGCCTGTGCAGAAGCTTTGTGTATGATATACCTCAAATTTACCAAAAAAAATCATCAGCATGAAATGTGGAGCACACAGGAATGATGAAATGGCATCTAGGCCACAGAGGCATCTGAATTGTCATCA
>VZTB01005382.1:19742-48736 GCA_013397245.1 Thryothorus ludovicianus | reverse complement strand
CCCCCCCCATGGAACAGCAGCCGCTCCTGGAATGCACTGGGTGTGCCTCGACCTTGTCTGCCTTTCTCTCAGCTCTTTTGGAATAAGCAGCTTTCAAAGCCTGACCAATTTTATAATTTTATAACAAACCAGATTCTTCCTTGTAGAGTAATTCTGATTCTTGAGCTGTACCCCCACTACTTCCACCCCAGGCAGTCACTCTGCAGGTGAAGTTGTTTTTTTCTGTCCTCGCTGGTCCTCCAACCCCTTCACATCTGCATTTGTACCCCCACAGAAAGGCTCAAATGCACAAAAATAGAAGGGCAGAGGGCACAAAACGCAAGTCAGGTGGGTTGGCTTCATATTTGACTGCCCAACACAAAGAGCCCTTCAGTGTTTCAGTTTGAGGCTGTTCTGTAGGACCTAAAGTGAGTTTACATAATGGCAGAAGCATCTGTGGGATGGGAGAAGCATCTTCAGTTTCCTTCAAGGAAAATCTGGAGCTCCTACCTAGAGGCCATAATTTTTTGTAATCTCATTTCTAGGACAGTCCATAATCTTCATAATCAAAAGAAATGGAGGTTGCTTTTGTTTTGGAGGAGAAAAGGATCAGTTTCTCCTAGATTTAGAGAGGAAAAATAAGAAGGAAGTAATGATCTGCCATTATTAAAAAAATCCCACAAAACCAAAGATACTGCCTCTCAAGGATCCAAGCTGGAAATACCTACCAGCAGGAAACATCACATTTTAATTGCATATTGAAAAAAAAATATTCTGAGCTTTCTTTTAATTTTTCCTCCATTTGTTTTGATTTTCAGCTTCCAAGGCCATGTGTGAGAATTAATGAGAGTCAGGAAATAATGAAGCAAAGGGTTTGATGAGCCCCTTCCAACACAAATGGTCAGCAAGATAAATAAAGTCTACTTGCTTCATTTCTGGATTGACAAGTTCCTTCAGCCAAGAGAAACAGACCCAAGACCTAGTTTGTGATGATTATTTCTGCCAGGAATATGCTTGAGGAAGAGAGAGCTTTTAAGCTTGCTGGCAGCTTCTGCCTGGATCTTCTTTGAATAGGAATAAGGATAAAACTTCAGCAAAAACACACCCCTACATTCTCAGCAGGGTGGAAGGTCAAGACTATGATTTCTACATGCAAAACACAACACCTTGTCTTCCAGCTGAGCCTCCAGGCCACACCAGGGCTCCAGCACATCCATTTAGAGTGAGGACTGTCCAGGAAAGCTTCTCAAAGCTCAGAAGGTTCCTGAGGAGGCCAGGTTGCCCATGCCTTGCTCCATTTCTCCTGCCCAGCTGGCTGTGGAGCTCAGCTGTGCTGCAGCTCAGCAGGGGGAGGAAGGAGGCTGCTTAACCCCTGGCCAGCTCCTGGGGCTGCCAGATAACCTCACACTGCTTCCAAGTAGCACTGGCATGCTGCAGACACCACATTTCCATCCCAAATCCACTCTGTCACTGCCATCTCTGCCCCAGAGAGAACAGCACTCAGTCATGCACAGGGAGGGATCTGGCTCCATCTCTGCAGACAGTTCCAAGTAAGATCTGTCAGGCTTTTTTAAAGCCTCCTTTGGAAAAACGTGCACAGAATTTTAATTTCCTCAGCTCAACAAATGAACAGCTTCCCATTTGCAGCCTAATTTGCTCTCTAAGCTCTTAGATGGTTGTCAACACCCTATTATCTCCACAGCTTTCAATTTTGAGTTTCACAAAGCTGTTTTGTACCATTACGTACCCCAGGTTCCCACAGTGTGAAGTGAAAAGCTCCACGCTCAGCTTCTCAGACCAAGCAGACCTGGACCCCTCACAACCCTCCAACAGCCTTCCTTCTTTCCCTCCTCAGTCTGCCTACAGCTTCTGTGTAGGTAGAAGATGAGTACCTACACCCCCAGATCCATCCCCAGATCCATCTGGGGTCTTTTCACAGTTGGATTTTCAGAGTTCATTCTGGTTCATTCAGAGTCCCACTCTGGTTTTGTTCCACACTACTGGGATTGGCACAACTCTCAGCAACCAGTGACAGAAATTTCCAGGAGTGCATCACATAGTGAACAAGGAACATAGACAGAGCAGCAGTTAGTGTATCCAGCAGCACACGTGGACACTTACTCTGCCAAAACCCAAATTTGCTTCCAGCAGGAGCTTACACAAAGATCTGTCCATGTAACTGAACTGGTTGTGGGGAAAGATCATCTCTGCCTGCATGCAGCAGGACTGGACTAGGTTTATAAGCAAAAAGCTTTTAAAGGTAAGAGAAAATCAGCTTGCACACTGTCAAAGCAAAGCAAGCTTGTCTAAAAAGCCTTCCCAGATGCTTTAGGGGCTTCCAGCACACAAGAAGCTGCTAAGAACTCTTGTACAACTGCCAAGGACATCATCCCAATGCAGGCAGGTGACAGGGTGGCCAGGAAAATGTCACTTGCTGATACGCTCCACTGATAGAAAAAAGCTGTTGCTGAAGAAGGCTGAAGAGCCCCTCAGAGTGAATTTTCTGTCCCACAGGATGAAATAAACCTTAAAGCAAGTCCAGTGTTGACAGGAACCAGAACACTCCGCCTCCTGCCTGCTCTTTCACAGCTCCATTTGATTGTGGCTTTCCAACTGGCACCTCGGACCTTGGCTCACGGGCAGTGACTTTGGGGGGAATTTATCACTGAGCTTTTGGTAAATCTTTTGGCAGACAGGGCAGGCTCCTCCAGCAGCTGGACAACCCTGCCCAAATGACCCAAGGCAGGTGAGGTATTTGCAGCAACCAGGAAAGCCATAAGGGAGGGCTGAATCTACACCTGAGCCTGCTGAGCTGCCAAAAATCTACCACCTTCTTGCATACTAAGAAGCCCTGAACAGGATAAACAGCAGCTCCTCAAACCACCTGCCTAAGCAGAACTCAACAATATTCATCATCTCTTTAGGGCTGCAGCTTTGCTGCAAGATGGGAGCATTTTATCACACTGTCTGGGAAGAGTTTGGCAAGCCACATCTTCAGAAACAGTTTAAATCACTGGCATATGAGGACATCAGGAATGATCCTAACACTGCTTCTTCCTGGTTAGAGCAGGAAGCAGCAGCACAATCCTTCCTCCCCTCTGTGATCACTCTTGGAATAGTTTGCATTTGCTCACAGCAGCCAGAACAGTCACAGCTGCTTGCAACAGCCAAGACCAGCAAGCCAGCTCCGCTGGAATGACTGAGACCTTGAAGCCAAGCAGAAAGGGAACAGAAGTCCAAGAGCAAGGAAGATTTCTGCAACACCTTTAATCACACTAAATACTTTTCACTCTACCCCATGCTGTGGGGGTACACATAATAATTAACATAAAAATCCTTCTGCAACACAGCAAGCTCCAGACTGCCTGAGCTGACTCTGCAGGTGCAAACTTGGTTCGCATCTCTCCCTTCTCCCTGGCCCTGCAGTCACCATGACTGGCTGCACACTCCCCCTGCCCCATCAGTGCCTGGAGGCCAGTGCTCTGCTATCCCAGACACAAATGCTCCTCTTTTGCCCCAAAAAGAGGTCCTGAAGTGCTCAGGACCTGCTGGCCCAGCAGACCCCAACAAAGAAGGGGATAAAGTAGAAACTCAACACCTAGGGACAGAAAAGGAGAGGGGTCCCAGGCACACCAGCACCACAAGCCTCCACCTGGAGCCCAAGAGCTCACTGTGTCTCTGATGAGATCAGATCTGCTAAAGCAGGGCAGGGAGAAAGGCAAGAGACCTGTGAACCCCACAGCAAAACCTGAGGCAATCATGCTGGAAGAAGGGGCTGGTTCTTGCTCAGAGCCAGCTCATCAGGGGCAGCAAGGATGTTTCACTGCAGATAATTTCAAGAGGAAGAAGTTCCTGCTGGACAAGAAAGTCACATGGCTCGGGACACAGGCCAGTGGCGTGGAGTTGAAACTGGGGAAGGCATCAAGGTACTCAAGTCCTTTCCTTGGGAAAGGAACCAGCAAAGTTCAACCTGAGCACTGCAACAGGCTATGCATGGGAAGAAAAAAACTCCTAAGAAGGTCTGCTTGCTGTCTGGAGACTGTTTTTCCATGTTGCAACCTCTCCAGGGTCTACTTCAGAAAATTAAATTCTTATCACTATACTTGAGAAACAATAAAGAGTGTGTGGGAAGGTCAGGCATGCTTCCCTGACTTGGAGACACTTTTCATACCAAGTATTCTCTTAAGCATTGCCTATTCAGACCTGGGTAAGGGCTGCCAGGGTGCTGAGCCAGCCTCCTGCTCTCACAGCCAGCCTGTACAAGTCCTCCCTGGAACCTCATTGTTCAAGCTCATCTTGGGCTCTTTAGTCCTCCACTCAGTGAGAACCTTCCACTAATTCTCAGCATGAAGGTGCTCATGGCCAGTTTAGACCAATCTGTTCTTACACAAATACCACAATGAACTTCAAACAGAGCTTTTCCCATGCTGGCACTTCTCTTCTCTGCTGGATTTGTTCTTCTTGAGCTTTTGGCTTTTAGTTTAAATAAGCTGTTTCTCTTGCCTCCAAGAGGATTTGCATCAGCCTTCCTACAGCAGCAGTCCTGAAGTCTGATGATTCCAAGGCAGTAGAAAGGAGAGAAAACAGCTGAAGAAGCCAGTACAGCACACAGCCCTGAATACATTCTGGAGACCACACCTGGAGTACTGCACCCAGCTCTGGGACCTCCAACATGAGAGGCACATGGACATTTTGTAACAGTCCAGAGGAGGCCATGGAGATGCTCTGAGCATGGCACCCCTCTGCTCTGGAGCCAGGCTGGGACAGCTGGGGGTGTTCATCTGGAGAAAGCTCCAGGGAGACCTCAGAGCCCCTTCCAGTGCCTAAAGGGGCGTCAGAAGAACTGCAAAGGGACTTTGGATAAGGTCATGAAATGATAGGACAAGGGGAGAATGGCTTCTCACTGGCAGAGAGCAGGGATAGATGGGATATTGGGAAGAGATTGTTCCCTGGGAGGGTGGACAGGCCCTGGCACAGGGTGCCCAGAGCAGCCGTGGCTGCCCCTGGATCCCTGGAAGTGTCCAAGGCCAGGCTGGACGGGGCTTGGAGCAGCCTGGGATAGCAGAAGGTGTCCCTGGACATAGGAGGGGGTGGAGTGACATGAGCTTTAAGGTCCCTTCCAACCCAAACCATTCCATAATTCTAAATCAGAGAACTCAGAAGCATTTCTGTGTTTCTCCACCAAGACCACACAGGTTATGCTGTATTAATGTTAAGACCATGCCAGAAGAAATCAGTTTCTGCATACTCAAAATAACTGGAGGCGTTGGAAATCCATCCTTGCAGTCACACAGGCAGTTGTTACTCAAAACAAACAGTCCTCTTGTTTTGGTTAACCAGAGCATAAATTGAGGTACTTTCTTCTTCCATTGAAAGTTGTGGTGAGTTAAGTAGGAGACACGGTATCTGTATTCCTTTTAATACAGGAATAACACTGGAACACCATATGGGAGCCAACCACTTACTGCTGAAAACAATCTTGAATTTTACTCCAAGCCACCTGGAGAAGACTGTACAAGGACTTCAGTCATTTTCAAGAGGCACTTTCCTTGTGCTCATCTCCTGGGCACTTTCAGAGGGCAGAGAGAGACCTCCCTTGGGAATTACCTCTCCTCCTCCTCCTCCTTGGCTGGCTTGCTCCTTTTAAGGATTGACTGTTTGGGCAGACCAGGATTAAGGCCTCACACCAGCACTTTGGAAAAGGCATTTATTGCAGAAGCAGAAGGCAGGTTTGAGACAAAGGTGTGACCCTGCAGTGCAACTGAGCTCCACTCCCCAGCATACAGCAGTGAATTGCTCTCCACAACTTCCTGAAAGGAGGTGGGAGGCAGGTGAGGATTGGTCCCTTCTACCAGGTAACAAGTGACAGGATGAGAAGAAACAACCTCAAGTCGTGCTAGGGGAGGTTTAGATTGCATTTTGGGGTGATTTCTTCACTGAAAGGATGGTCAGGCATTGGCACAGGCTGTCCAGTGCACTGGTGGAGTCACTATCCCTGGAAATGTTAAAAACAATCCACGTAGAATGTGGTGCTGAGACATGGCTTAGCAGACCCTTGGCAGTGCCGGGTTACTGGTTTGATTAGATGATTTCAGATGTCTTTTTCAACCTTAGTGATTCCATGATTCTATAAAGCATTCCCATGGAGGTGCCCCTGCTTGGCTGATGAGGTTCACTGTCTCTCAGACTCACTCCTTGGGAGGGGTAGGTAGTCAGATGGATGAGGCAAACTTTGTTGACATTCAGGTGAGAGCTCCTCCAGCAATACTGATAAATACAGCTGAAGAAGGTCAAGAGCTTCACTTTGAGGAAGGAAGAGAAAATCAATCCCTTTCAAGCCTGCAGGCAGGTACATGGCACCTTGTGGCACGCAAATGTAGTGTCCAGGGAGAAGAGGCTGCAGGAATCCCACGGAGGTGCTGTGCCAGTGCCTCACAGCTCCATGCAGGCTCCAGACACACACGTGCCTCCCTCCCATCCAACTGGAGTGCTGCTCGTTCCAGCTTTGCCCCGTGCCCAGTTTGCCCTGTGGCAGCAGCAGGTACAAGTGCTGGCGTGTGGGCTCAGGGCTGAGGGTGCAGCCCTGCCAAGACACAGCACCTGCTCTGAAAAGCTCCCAGATCACATCAAGGGCCACAGCGGCTGCACACAGGGATAAAAGCTCCCAGGGGGCATTCCTGGACACAGTAGCTGCTGCTTTCTATTCCCTGATTGATCTGAGCATCTGACATAGCAAGGTCTTAGAAAGAGCCTGCCCAAAGCTGAGTTCTGTGGTCACCAGAAAACCACACTGACCAGTTCTGTTCACTTCTAACTGGTGAGGAAAGCAATGACACCTCAAGCCCACAGGTCCCATGAGGAGGCTGTGGATTCCTGATCACTGAAAGTGTTCAAGGGCAGGCTGGATGGGGCTTGGAGCACTCTGGTCTAGTGGAGAGTATCCCTGCATGTGGGAGGGGGGTTGGAATGAGATAAGCCTTAAGGTCCCTTCCAATCCAAACTGTGATTATGTGATTGGGGTTTCAGATTTTTTTGAAATGTACTAAAGGCTGAAAGAAAATGAAATGTAGAAGCTGAATGTGGGACCAAGCATGCGAATGGGAGACCCTGCACTCTCCCTCTGCAGAACTCCAACTCTCCTTCCCTTGCACTTTTCTACAAGCACTAGCAAATTTGCCTCTGCTTCAAAGGAGCTGCCTCAAAGCATCCAGACCACCAGAGATGTGCAGTAACATGAATAAACAGGACACAGGGAGATCTCAACAGCACATTTCAGGTGAGGTGCTCCTATGTCTACAGCACAAATGGATTTGCAGAAAGTCAGAGAAAGAGAACAACTTGGATTTTTCCAGTTAGGAAAGCAAAGGTCTACAGATACAAGGAGCAAAAAGCCAGGAGTATAAGTGCCTGGGTAGAAGTAAGTTTCCCAAAGGTTGGGAATCTCCCAGGATACTGGCACGCTCAGGAGGCTGATATACAGCTTCTGACTCCTGGTGTCTAACAGAGGAGGAATTTTCTCCAAAGTTTTCCAACATGAAAATAAAAAGGAAAACAAAGTACCTCATTTAACTTAGGTAAACTTTATCCTGGAGGGACCTTGCTGTGTTACTAAAAGGATAACAGCAGAACTGTGAGAAAGAACTATTAATCAGCAATTTTGTAGAGGACCACAAGATTTTTGTGCTGTTGAGGATCTTGATGCTATTCTGGAGCAGGGCCCAGAGGAGAAACTCAAAATGTAACACTCTGCCTCATGTTTTGAGGAACACACATACTTTACGTTCCAATTGAGCTGCTCTAGTTTCATGTCTGCCTCAGACATGCAAGTAGGAGCCACCCCTATTTTTGGAACTGATTCGAAAGCAACACAGACTGGAAGAACTCCACTGGGAAAGCCAGTGCCATATTTAAACAAATTTCAAAACCCCAGAAAGTAGGAGCTCCCACATTAAAGCTAAGGCAGAGCTAGAGTGAGAATTGCCTCATCCTCTCTAACCCAAACCTCTCAGCCCTCCCCTAGAAATTAAGACTGAATATTGTCTGCACAGACCTTTTCTGTAGGAGTTTAGCACAGTCTGCCATTCACTCCCTTCTCTCCCACCATTTCATAAGACCAGAATCCCAGGCAACAAGACAACATTCAGTGAGTGTCTCTTGTCATCCACAGAGATCCTTCTGGTGATCAGTGCATTCCTCTTCAGAGCTCTTTATTATGGCAGGAAAGACTTACACAGCCTAAAGGAAAAGCAAATGTGTGCCATCAAAGCCCTGAGAACAACACTTACCTGGGCTCCCCTGGAGTAGGATCTGAAAATGGTGCAAAATCTTCCTTGCCCTGAGGTATCCCTAAAACACAGAAAAGTTACAGCTAGGAGATGTAGAGAATTGACTCCCAGACTCTCCCTCTGGCCATAAGAAAATAAAAATCAGTGTTGATCTTGTCAGATCTCTAGGACGTGCATGGTACCCAAAGTGCTCTGCATGGTGGGTTCTTCTGGGGAGGAACTGGTAGGTCCACCTCTGCCTTTGGGTGTAGGCTGGCATTGGCATTGTGCTTCCCATGGAGAAGGTACAAGCCCAAACCACTTGGCTGCAGCACTGCCTGATGATGTGTGAGGGTGTAAGTCATTTGACTCCCGTGGGCAAAGGATTTTCTGCCTAATTCCCTCAGTCCACAGGGGTTCAAAGTCAGAGGGAATCTGCAGAAGTCTCCCAGTCATGGAGAACAGCCAATCTAAATGTGACTGCTCAGAGGAGGAGAAATTGCCTTGCACTAGGTTTTGCTTATTTTTCAAACACATTTTAACAAAAAATAAAGGGAAGCTTCTTTATACTCAGATCTCTGACACACCTGGTCTATATACCCTACAGAAAGCTGAGGAACAGCAGTGGGGCAGTGTTTCTAGACCACTGTGACAGTCACTATCATTTGTCCTGTCTGAACAAGGTGTAACTAAGTTTGACAACATTACCAGCACCTCTCAGGGCCCTCCTGGAACAAGAAGCCAGAGCCCAGCACTCTGATTTAACCACGATATACTGAAATGTGTCAGACTAATCAGAGACAAATTATGGTGTTTCTCAAATCTCTTATCTGGCCAGGATAAAAGACACTTTACTGACCACTGAGAAGGCTGAGGAATTCCAGATTTGCAGCTCTAGGACAAACATACTGACCTCACATGCAGGACAGTAATTTTTTCAGATCTAAAACTTTGTAGGATACTGAACATTAATCTAACAGCCTGTGCTTACATGTCCTTCTCCTCTGACAATCAAACACTGGGTAAGTAATGGTAAAAGATTACACTAAGGCATCATCAATCTGTGTTATCAGCTTTTCAGATCCTGTGCTGTTCTCTAGCTCAAGAATTACAGTATATAAAGATGGTTTCAAGAGGGAAGCACTAAGTTACTACACTCTTGGGGCTGAAATGTTGATATAGGCATCTTACAAGAGAGACAAGAATGCAAGTGGCATATAAAAACATGAAGGCTAGAAGAGATAAATTAGCTGCTTCTGTTCTTTTTTGTAAGAAAAATGAGGACATTCAGCTTCAGAGAGCAGGGGTGTAATTAAACCACCAAACTACACACTGCTAGAGTCAGTCACCGAGGCTGAGAGCAAGAGAGTTCATTCCTATTTAACAATTCACACATGTTACTAATATTTCTTTTATGTGACCCAAGCATTTGTAAGGGGATATTTAACTCTGTGTTTTAGGACCTGTGTCATGCCCTACCAGATCTGTGTGAAAACCAGGGTAGGGCCAGACTACCTATCCTGTCCTGTCCTTCCCTTCCTCTTTCACTTCCACAGAGCTATGTCAGCTCCTCAGCAAGTTAGACCTCAGACAAAGCTCAGCCAGGACTCCAGCTGTCCTCTGGTGTTGGCAGATAAGGCAGGGGTTACTCCTCCCATGCAGTGTTCTCCCATCTCTGTCCCAGTGTCTGGTCACTAGTCAGTTCTGCTCTCCAGGGCTTCACCCTTCCCTGATGCTGTGACGTCTGTTCACAGCTTGTTTTAATTTTCTACTCAAGGCATTGAGAAATAGCCAGCTGCTGAGGGACTAAGAGCTTTGCTTGTTTTATTCTTCTGCTTTCCTTCTCTTTTTTCTATTTCTCATGCTTGGATTTCAGGAAAACCCAGTATGGCCTCCAAAACAATTCCAGTCCCTCAGTGATCAAGAGCTGTATGAGAACACAGAATGGTGTTGTAGTTTGGTTGGAAGGGATGTTATACACCAACCAGTTCCACTCCCTTCCATGGGCAAGGACACCTTCCACTATCCCAGGTGGCTCCAAGCCCCGTTCAGCCTGGCCTTGGACACTTCCAGGGGTCATGAGGCAGCCACAGCTGCTCTGGAAATTCCTGTGCCAGGATCTCACCTCCCTCCCAGGAACAGTTCCTTCACAATATCCCATCTATCCCTGCTCTCTGGCAGTGGGAAGTCATTCCCTGTGTCCCGTCCCTCCATCCCTTGTCCAAAGTCCCTTTCCAGCTCTCCTGGAGCCCCTTCAGGCCCTGGCAGGGGCTCTGAGGTGTCCCTGGAGCCTTCTCCAGATGAACACCCCCAGCTGTCCCAGCCTGGCTCCAGAGAAGAGGGGCTCCAGCCCTTGGAGCATCTTCATGGCCTCCTCTCATCCTGTTCTAACACATCCATGTCTTTCTTGTGCCAGGAACTCTGTACAACAGAACTACAGGCGGGGTCACAAGTGCAGAGTAACAGTGAAAATGGTCAGCTATGACAGATAATGACTGAATTCAGACTACTCCAGCAAAGAGCATCATGGTGTTTGTGCTGCCTGACTGACAGAAAGGACTCCTGTTTGCTAGAGTAACTTTCTGGTAAGAACAGCCAGGAAGTCCCACCACACACCCAGGGATGGTTCTCCACACCTGGTACTTCGACCCCCACCCCCCCACTCACCTGGCCTGAGCTACCAGGGTTTGGGTTAGAAAGGCTCAGAAACACTCACCAGAGTTCCAGCTTGACCCTTCTGCCATCCAACAAGATAGTAGTGGTCTTGTAGTCAATTCCTGAAAGTAAAGCAACCAAAAGCTGAGCAAACCCTGAGAACATCTTCAGAGATGCACACAGAGCTCTCATTTCATGTTTGCTAAAGGGATGTTTTCTCCTCCTTGCTCTGCTGCCTCTTTAGGAGGGCTACAGACACCTGACAGGAACAGACTTCTGCTCCATGGCTAGGACTGCCCTCAGGGAGCTCTAGCCCTCCTCCCTGAAAACACCTACACTGCTTCTGACTTCGCCATTGTGGTTTTAAACCTCTTGGAACCTGAGCTGTAGGAGAGGTTGGATGGGGCTTGGAGAAACCTAGGAGGGTGTCCCTGACCATGGCACAAGGGATGGAACAAGGTGAGCTTTAGGCTTCCTTCTAACCCAAGTCACTCCATAATTCTCTGAGATTCAGTGACTTGTAGCATTATCCCATAGGAGAATGACAAATTAGACTTTTAGGGGGTGAGCCACAGACAGAAACCATTTAGGTACATCTCTGCTACATCAGCCTGCAGTCCCAGCATCTCTCAGACATCACTGTCTGCAGCCACAGGACATTTTGAGAGATGTTACAGGAAGGTGGTCCAAAGATTGCTGTCTCTTCTTCTGAGCAGTCTGGGGTGTGGATCACAGAGGGCCAGGTAAGGCAGGACACACTCCCCCTTTGTGAAGGGCTGAGAATAAGCACAGACATCTGCTTTTGCTTTTCATAGAGCCACAGCACCAGAGCAGCAGAAACTCCCCAAACCACAGCACCCAGCTGTGCTGGCACACAACTCACTCACACAAGGGGTGTCCACTATCCTCAGATACACAATAAATTTGTTAAAACTGGGAGCCTGTCTCACAGACTGAGAAGTTTAAAAAAAACCCAACTCCCCTCGCAGGCAAGAGGCCCAAACCACAGCAAACACAGAATTCCAAGCAGCCCCAGGCAGGGGGCAAGAGGCACAACTGCAGCTCCTACCTCCTTCCCAAAGTCAAGGGGCATCGGGTGCCCAGGAAAAGCAGCTTCTTGGCAAGCTCTTGTTAAAAAGCTTCAAGTGTAGTAAATTGCATAAACAAAGCACAGAGCACCATTACTGCACACCCACTGAAACTAATTTACAACCTTTTAATAAAGCAGAGTCACTTCACTCTAATCACATCAACTTTAGTTTTTCTTCTTGCCAACAGATATCAAACTTGGAATCTCTATTAAAACCCTGCACTGTTGTGTTATGACCTGCATTTCCCTTTTCCTGCAAGGAGAACACTGCCCTGACAACCAAACAGACAAGTTTGTCAATAAAGTAAATGGATTTTTCTGAGTCATCCACAGGAGTTCCCTTTTAGTGAAAAACAAATTAGATTTCAGCCTTCATAGGGTGCTATAAAAAGCAATAAAGATAATTATCTTAAATTCAAACTATTTCCAGTGCTGTATCACAGAAAATAGGCAGTTCACATTTTATCTTCCTCCAAAGATAAGTGAATGATCTGTATTTATTCTCAGGCAGAGATATAAATCTCCCTCATCCTTACAGTGGGAGTAAGGCTGCTCTGCTACCAGAAGGGAGCATCCAGATATCTTCCCCTGCCAGCTCCTGAACCAAGATCTGATGGGCTGTTAGAGAAGGGGCTAATTAAACCCACTGCTCTGTTTCAGATGCAAAATCCTCAGGGACTCTTCCGCCTCCTTAGGCACAAGAGCTCCTGTCAGCAGCGAGTCCAAATCAGCCTCAGTGCCAGCAGGCAGGGGGAGACAGGGACAGTTTTCAGGGCACCGAAGGCACATACTTCCAGAAACACCACTGCTGAGCTGAAACATATTGCTCGACTACAGCTTTGAAAAGTGACAGAGGTTCAGTTTAACTGGGAAGAGAAGGAAACTTGCTAATGGAAACATCAAATACACAGATGCCTTCAGCATGCTCCTCGCCCACTAAATCCTGGCCTACATCCCCAGAAGAACATGGGTTCCCTGTTCTCAAAACTCATGAGTTGGTCACCAGAGAAATGCTTTAAATAATCCATGTTCATCTGAAACTACACCACGTACTTTAATCCAGAGGGACACCAGTCCTGGGGCATTACATACACTGGCCCAGGGAGGTCACACACACTCCAGTTAAGAGCTGGTACCTGGTAATGGGCTGAGGAAAGTGCTGCACTTTTTACTTTGCAAGCACCCAAACTGAGACTAGGACTGAATTTATAAAAGGTTTTGGAGCAAGCTCTGCCTACAAGCTCAATAATAAAGGACATAAACCTGCACACAACTGCAGCGTTTTGAAGAAAATTTCAGCTTCCCTTTTCCGTAAACACTCAGTGTATCAGGAAAGCTCATAGGTGCTCCCTGGTTTCCTCTTTTTATTGTAGCTGGTGAGCACTGAGTAGGCTGCAGTTCACAAGCACAGCTCTCCCATGGCTCACTGATGCCACAAAATCTGCATCAATTAGAGGTGTCCTCAAAATTATGGGTCTCACTACGGTGGTGAACACCAGTACTGACCCCTTATATTTCAGTCCCAGTACCACACAACCGTGTCCCGAGCTGCAGCCCAAGGCACTCCCCCATTTTCAGCTTCATTTACAGGGAAGCTGAGCAGCTGAGCTCTCTTTCCCAGGCCCAGGCTACAGCTCAAGCTCAGCCTTGGCTCCCCCCTTGTCCCAGCGATCTGGGGACAGAGGGTCACAGCAGCCACTAGATGCCACCTGTGCACTGAGGCTGCCGGCAGCGTGGCAGTGCATGGCCGTGGCCATACCAGGGCTGCCTCTCCACCTTTACATCGCAGGCAGCTCAGGCACAAGGCAAAGGAAGGTTTTAGAACTTCCTTTCTGCAGGTGACAGGGTTTCCCCTACCCGAGCATCACCTCTGCTCACAGCCAAGCACGACGTATTTTGGGAGTGGATCCGATCCCACTCCCCTGGCAGGGAGGGGCCTGCCCCACCCCTGGGATGCTCCAGCAGCACGAACTGCCCAGAGAACCGGCCCTGCCCGGCCCCCTGGCAGCAGTGCTGGAGGAAAAGAAAACACTCTTGTTTAAAGCCTATTTTATATCGAGTGATCTCTTTCTGGACCGATATTACCATGATGCAACAAAGTGAATGAGGCTCAGAGAACAAGTCTGGGCTGTTCTCTCGGATTTAGCATTCAGGCTGACTCCTGTGTTGTTTTTGCAGCCCTGCTTATGCTGCTGCCATCCCAGCCCCATTCCTGGAGCAGGGAGCTGACCTGGCACAGGGCACAGTGCAGAGGGAGATGCTGTACCGAGCCTGATGTCAGACACCCGATTCTCCTCCACAGAGCTGCTCCTGGGCAAGGCTCCAGGGAATCCCAAACCTTTACTTCTTTCTTTTGCCAGTTGCTATAAGGAACACCTAAGAAAGCAAGTAATTTTCCCATGGGAAATTCCCATTCCCACGGGTATCCACAGGAAACTCTGATCTCTTCCAAATTACTCATGCCAAGCACAATCCACTTTGCATCAGCATCAACTAAAAATTCCACACCCAACCTGAGTTTACTTTCACCCAACAGATGACACTTGATGTGAATAGGAAAAGTAAAACATTTCCAAGAGAAATGGTAACTTTCCCCCAGCACTTGATTCTACTTTGTATCAGGCTGTTCCCTTTCCCCCAGGGAATTCATGGCTCGGACACGGGTGCAGGTCCACTCTGCCAAGCCTCTGCCCTGTATCTGCATGAGCAGCAAAAACACAAAGGAGGAGGCAGCAGCCAAGCAGCTACGTGGATCTAGAAGTCACACTGGAAAAGGGAGAAACACAAGGGAGATGTGCATTTCATGCTCTTCTTTTAAAGAGGTTGATCTCTCAGGAAAATTGCTTTAAATAGCTCAAGTGAACAAAGCTCTATAAATATTTACTACTGAAACACGGTGGCCTCTGCGTTTTGTGTGGGTCTTTGTTTCAGAGAAAAGGAGACAAGTCTGCAGTTGCAGACTCACCAGGTGACTCCGCCCTAACGCCTGGGTGGGGGCCAGAAGGGCACCTCCCTTTACAAAGGCAGGTTTGAGCAAAACCTAAGAGCAGCATGTGCCTCCTGCCTCCTTTAGCTTCCAACCTGAGCCCCTCTGCGCCCTGGGGGCAGGGTGATTCCAGCTCCCAGGGTAATGCCAGAGCACCACATTCCAGGTTATTGGTCCAAACCAAGTGTCCTCCTCCAGGGATGCTCTAATGATCCAAGGCCCAGCTAACAATTCCTGTACCTACACAGCCATCACAGAGATATAACCAGGATTTGCTCCGTGACTGGGATGAAGGGCTCATCCTACATTAACCAAGCCATCAGCAGGTTTTTCCTTAGACCTTCCCCAAAAGCTGCCATCACCATCTCCAGTTTGCATCTACAGTGTCTCTAAGAAGAACATAAATTATTCACAAATCTGGGGCAGAAGACATTCCAGGTGATGCTAAAAAATCGCTTTCCAACGAAAAAAAAAAAAAGTAGTGAAAATAAATCAATGTACTCAAGTGAAACATTGATATAGTTTTAAGAAAAGCTTGCTTTCCTTCCGAGAGAGACTCCTTGTCACTTGTAGTCATTTCCAGTTTGCATGAATCAGATTGGCCAAAGATGCTTTTGCCACCTCATTTTTTACATGAATGTTTCTGCTTGTGGGAACTTGGAATCCACCTTGCTGTTAGTCCACCCACAAAAAAGCCAGTGCACATTATTTTAACTTCATTAAAACTCAGTACCCCCAGCTTACAGACACGTATTATATAATGCAACCTCAGCTTTTTTCCTGCTTTTAAAAATCAAATCTGGTTTCATTTATTTATAATTGAAAAGAAGATAACCAACCTGCCTGCAAAGTGATACTTAAGGTCAAGAGGCAAAATTGGAGGTGTACGGTGATGATGAACCAAGGCCAAGCCTTTACTCCATGCATCATATAAATAAGATAAACTGAGTGGACTTTTGTTACCTGACTAATGCTGCAATTCAGGGGCTTGTTCCTTTCTCTGCATAATTAAGTCAGAGTGGCTGCATTCTGCAACCCTGATGGCATCTGAGCCCTCAGAAGAGGGCTGAGGGTGAGCTGCACCTGCACTGTTGCAGCCTGACAGAAATGCTCTGCTCCACTGGGAAATTTTAAGACTGGCTCAGAAGCCACCAGAAAGACTCACTCTGTCACCACAGTGCCTCACCCAGCCAGCCCAGTGATGGACTTTGATTTCTGATTGTCATTGGTGCAGCTGAATCCACCACACCACAAATGTCTAACAGAAAACGCTGCATTTTTCCCCAAACATCCTCCTCTGTTTGCTCACACATCATCAGCTCTTCTGAGTACAGAAGGTCTCAGGTTCTTAAAAGGTCTCCCTAAAGGTTTGTAGGTTTAGTGCCACACTGACCACTGGCTAGTGGGAAGAGGGCTGGAATGAAAACACAGAGAATACACATCAAATATTTAACTTGCTGAGATTTCACAGTGAACTTGAGTAACCAGCTGTGAAGGGCTGGTTGTGCTGTGTGGCACCAGAGAGGAGCCTTGGGAGAAAGGGATGCAGAGCTCTGAGAGCAAGGAGATGACAGATTCAAAGACATGCCATGATTGTAAAATAGGCAACACCAAGAGTATCTAGCCAGGAATTTGTAACCTATGTTGTGACAATCCTTCCTTACTACAAAGGGAAGGATCAAAGCCACAATCACCCAGCGTGCAGCTGGGCTGAAACACATATTCTCACTGCCAAAAAGGTAGATAAAGCACCTAGGAACACTTCAGAGTGGATCAATGGACTGCAAATCCTTTATTGTGTGCTTGCAAAAGGAAAATATTAAGCATGAATCTATGGTGAAGGCTTCTCAGCAGCAAGGACTCCAGGAGCTGTGAGCAAGCAGAGATGGGTAAATCTGGTTTTAAACCTTATCAACAGTTTAGACAACTCTGTGGATGCCAAGAACACCACAGCAATTGTGAATTTTGTGAGAACATAAACTATGCATGAGAGCCTTGTCCCTCCAGCCAGGGGTCCCCGTGAGGGGTCCAGTCAGGGTGTCCCCTCCTCTGAGCCCTCCTGTAGGGCTGGGAGAGCCTGGCTGGGTGTCACTCAAGCTCCCCTGCCACAGTCCCCTGGCACACCTTTGGGGACATACCAGCACGCTTTCTGTCACACAAACTAGCTGTCATCTTACTGGTGTGTATGCAAGACACGAGCTGCTGAAAGGTCCCTCCCTCTCCCTCCAAAGGGCCTGTGCCAACCTTCCTGCTGGATTAAAAAAGGCAAAAACAATCTGTGCTGCACACAGTGCAGCCCCTCTGCCTGTGTTGGAACTGGAGCCCTTCTGTGCTCTGCTAAGTCCAGCCTAAGGCCATTAGTGCAGAAATTCATTTATCCCAAATGCCAGCAATACCTGTGCAGTGTCCAAAGGTGACTTTATTCTATCAAGTCCCTGGCTGTCACAGATGTTACCAGACCTTTCCAAGATGTTACTAGTCCTTTCAAAGATGGTCCATGCCTTTCCAAGTCATGACTGATGTTGCTGGGGCATAGAAAGCCTTGTTCCTGTGCATGCAGGCACTACCTGGGGCTGCCCAGATTCTCCAGAAAGTTGGAAACATTGTGGTGGGGAAAGCAGCCAGCAGCCAGACACCCCCATCCCTGCTGAGTATGAAGCAAAGGCAGAAACACAGCAACATGCAGCTAAGTTCCATCCTTAACAAGCCCAAGAGAATAAAGGGGGGAGGAAAAGTGCTGGGAGGTCACAAAATTGAGGCCCAAAGGTAAGCATAACAGCTCCAGGTCTGCTGGCAGATCAGCTACAGAATAAGAATGTCACTCCCACTTTCAGTCAGTCCTCAGCATGCAAAAACTTCACGCCAACACCAAGGCAAAGCCCCCAGACCACCTCCACAAGTAAACCATGCTCACACATGGGGTTCACAGCAGGAATCTGGGCAGCATGGACACTGGCAGAGGACCTCAGAGCAGCCCTGAACCGACACCCTCCTGGTGAGGTTATTTCAGGGTGAAACAGCCCCCCAGCCACAGGGTGTTACCCACAGAGTGCCCAGCAGAGCCTTTCCAGTGCCCAGTTCTGGGGGTGTACTGGGAACATTACACAGGGTGAGGCCCAGAGCAACAGAGCTACTCCAGAGCAGCTTCACATGAGCAGGTTCCCACCCCACAGCCAGGACTGCACACACCAGCTTCCCCCCAGGCTCCTCCTCACACCAAAGTGGGCAAGGACCTCCTGGGACTCATTTCCTGGCAGAATCATATTCCATAAGACAACAGTGACTACACCCCCCACCACATTCCTCTCTCCACACCCCACACCCTGCACCCTTTTAAGAACCACTTATGCTGGGGATGGTTATGAAACGTCACCTACAGCGACTCAGGCCAGTGACCAAGTTGCTCCAAGAGCAGAATATAAAGCCAGGACATACTGTAAATGTGGTTTAAAATGTCTCATTTTAGGGTGTTGTTGGTTTGGGTTTTTTTACAAGCCCTCACCAGCCTGTGAGTAAAAGAGCAGAATTGACCTATCAGAATTGGTTGTTTGTGGAGGAAGATGTTTGACAGAGGAAGACTTGTTGCTTCACTTCTAGTCAAACAAGGCAGACGGGCATGGAAATCACAGGTGGCCAGGAGCTGCTGAAAGCATGTTCAGAGCAAACAGGTTTAACCAAATGTACTAATCCAACACCAAACCCACTCCCAGGCAGCACCTAGGTTATGCATGCACCCACAGATGAAGGTTTGAGATCCTCTCATTTCATGAGCACTTTTAAAACAGGCAGCAACATCTGTAAGAAGATACCACGGGTGCTTTATCTTCCACCCCAGCTCCTACTATGCACTTAGAGAAGTAGTTATTGTCTCTGTCATCTGTAGGTGATACTAAATTGTTTGGAAAAAATGTGGTATGAGGGCATCAACATAACAGATGAAAAAAGAGAATTCAAGCTATTCAAATAACAATTGATGAAGTCATCCAACCTTAAAAAGTGTGTACAGCAGCACATTAACAGCAGCAATTTAACTAGTCAGCTCAGAGCTTCGAGCCACGGGAAAAATCCCTTCCAAACAACACATGAGCTCATCCCTTTGAGTCATGCATTCAATTATCTATGCTTTAGAGAGAGAAACAAATTATGATCACCAACAACAGGGGTCAGCCAAACACAGGTGGATTCAGCCCAGGTCTGTGCCTTTCAGTGTCCCAGTTTACCTCACAGTATCACCACTCTGTTTTGAGCAGGATGATAGAAGCTCCCCAACAGCACCACTGCAAAACCAGCCCAGTTCCTGCCTGCAGAGCTGGGACTGAAGGTCAGCAAGCATGTGATTTTACCTCTGTGATCCTGTCCTGCACTGTAGCTGAGCTTCGGGAACATGACCAAGAGGTCTCGGTCACCACGGGGAATGCAAGAGACCAGCCTCGCTCCCGGGCCCTGCTCTTGCCTTCATCCCCTCCTGCTCAGGGCAGCTCACACACAATCCCCCCTCGAGGGAAGGCAACAAGAGCTCCTCCTTATTTCGGCGTGCAGCAGATGAGCGGGAGCTGCTCGGGGCAGGAGGGGAGCCCCACGCAGAGCTCGCAGCTCCCGAGCTCTGCCAGCCCAGGGGAGTGCTGCGGGTGAGAAACCCAACGAGCTGCCAAGCACCTCGTACTGACACACGTGTTGAAATAGAGCGAGAACAGACGCCTTTCAATTATCTGTAGTTACCCAGACTTGTAGATTTTCTCCTGAAAAGCATACTCCATCTTCCATTCATAGACACTTCATTTCAAAGGAGAGGGATTTCCACCTAGCCTGGGAGCCTTTCACAGGAAGTCTGCTCACATCAGTTCCCAGGCACCTTCATCTCCAGCTGAGAGGGCTTGTAGGTGGGGATCTCAGGCCAAGAATTGCTTGTTTGGTTTTGTAACCAGCCAAAAGGAAAACATTGATTTGGAGAGCTCTACATTTGCAGATTTCCCCTGTCCACTGCCTGCTCCAAGCCCAGCAGCGTTTTAGCAGCTATATGGTCCTCACACAGAGAGAGCTCTGTTCTAGGCACACTTAAGGGGGACAATTGCATCAGAAAACGGCATTTGAAGCCAGGAGCAAATCTGTTCCTAAAGCTCCAACAATTTCAGTGGACACCCGGGAAATCCCAGAAACAGTCCAAAGTCAGTCCAGAATCAGGGATGTGAAGTGGATTTGTGCTTTAGAAGAAAATCAAGAATGATTTTATGCACAGAAGCCACAACAAACAAAAGAGTTTCTTCATGCCTTGCAGTTCAGATCTCCATAAAAACTACACAGCTGCATGCAGAAACAAAGGCAGCCTGTGAGGGAAATCAGAGGGCACCATAACAGTCTGCATTGTTGCTGGATGACCGTACAAACATCAAGATATGCTTGGAGACAAAAAAAAAAATCCCCAACACTCACAAAAATCCATGTATTTGTCCAAAATACTTTGAATATCCTATCCCTCCATAGTTACACCCCTGTGGACACTGTGCAGGGAAATGCTGCTCTGCAGCATCAGACCCACGTGGCATCCCCACACCATGCCTGGGCAGCCTGCATGGTGCATGCCAGGCTCAGGTGCACACCTGCCCAGGGATCCTGCAGAGGCTGGCTCCGATCCCTGGGACCCCCATCCACACCCCAGCTGGCATCTCCAGGTTTTGCCAGCAACAAAACAGCATCTCCAGAGGGAGGCTCCACACCCAAACACCCAGAGAGAGCTGCAGCTCTTCAGCTGGGTGTGGACAGGTTAACCAGACACTTGCAAAGTTCCCAGAACAGCTACAGAGATTCCCCAGGAATTCCTCTGGCTCCCAAGTTTCATCTTGCTGCACCAACCACAAGCCTGATGCCAGGAAAGGGCTGCTCCACGCTGGAAGCACCAGGATGGCTGCTAACATAGGTGTTTCCATGTGCTGTTTCCAACAAATCCCCAGGAACCTGACCTACAGTGCGTGGCACATGTGCTCAGTTCTCCCTCCTTGTCCTAGAAGGATGGACTGGCCCTGTTGGTACACCAAGCACCTCACTACACACCTGTACAAACTCAGTTCCCTCACAGCAGCTCTCACCAGCCTGAAATCCGGATTTCAAAGCCCAAATTGGAGCTGCCCAGGTCCCCTCCTGACCTACAGGACAAAGATCTCACCCCAGCTACCCTGGCAACCTCTCTGGAGCACTTTTGCTGTCACCAGGGAAAAGCCAACATTTGATAGTTTTAAAATAGAACAAAGTATTGAATTTCAGCCTTTTAATACAGATGAGCCCTACAAGAACACAAGTGTCTCTCAACTCACAGAGGTGTTCCACAGCAAACACATTTGCACAGGTAAGGCCCTCAGGAAAGATCTACCCTGCAGAGTTTCACTTCCTTGTGCCACAAACCTACCTGCACCTTCCTGGACAGATTTTAGCACTAAGTTACTCAGACAATATAAGAAAAATAACAACTCTTGGGACAAGAGAGGATTTAAGATTAAATAAATGATGGGGAAAATGGGGTGAGGAGGTGGGGGGGTGGGTTGTTGCATTTTCTTTGCTCACTGTTTGGTTGGAGTTTTTCCCATCTAGTTCTGTCTCCTGTCCACATAGCCTCCACTCCAGAACCGTGGGCAAAAGGCCTTTTACAGGTGCTGTTACAGCTGGTACCAAAGGAAACAAGGCAGGGTAATTTCTGTGTACAGCATTGAGCAGGGAGCAGGGGCAATCACCTGCACAGAGAGGCAAATGGTACAGTAAAGCCTCCAAACGGGCCCAAGAACTCAGCAACTGGGCTGGAAGCAAGTTAAAATCCCTAAAGAAAGATTTTTTTAAAAAAAACCCTCTGCATTTTCTTTAAAAGGTTACCCCAAATATGCTCAGAACCTTCTGTTAAACTGCGATTTAATTACGGCCTTTCAGTGTCCCCTTGCTGCCTGTCTCCTCCTTAACCACGGATGGTTTAAGCAGCAAATATTATGTTTGAATTGCACGAGGACTTTGTCCCAATTCAATGCCTGACATTGCACAGAACATACAGGACATTAAGAATTTCAGATGTTGTATTTATAGAACAGGTGTTAAAGTTTTAAAATGATCTAAAAACGTCTAGAATGGGCCTATGGAAACAAAACAAAGATGAAGTAAAAAAGAGGAAGAAAATCTAAAAAGCTGTGGCTATGTAAAAATACTTTCAGCAAAAAGAAGCTCTAAAGGAACAAACAATCTCTGAGTTATATTGCAACCTTACTATTCACTACAACTTTTGCAGAAGCAAACAGACTTCTTTGATGGAGGTTTCTTGCCTTGAGCCACCACCCTCTGTGCCCCAAGGTAATTTTCTTTCGGGTGAGTCTCACCTTACAGCAAAGCCTTTAGCAAAACAAAGCCGAAGGTTTTCACATCGGAGCTTCCTTCCTCCTCCAGTGCCTGCAATCACACAGGAGTTGATATGACATAATTGTTCCTGTACAGCTCGAGCTGGAGTGCCAGGGGATAGCGTGGGGCAAAGGGAAAGAAAACCAGATTTTTAACAGCAAGGTGATAAAACCACAGATCAGAGCCTCAGCTCAGAGTGTAGCTATTCTCAAGGGCAGTGGGAAGACGTTCTGCTGTTCTGAGAGCAAGGCTGCAGAGGAAAACGTGCCAGGCAACAGCTGGAAACAAAAGCTGAAGGAGGACGAGGAGACTAATTTCCATGGTCTTTCCTATGCAGCTTAAATACTGAACCAACCAAAAATCTCCACACCAGGAGAGGTGTGGACAATGATAGTGTGGAATCTGGAGAGAGAAAAACCTGCCTGCTTTTTGCAAACAAAAAACGCAGAGAAACTTTTAATCCTAGTTATTAGAAGAACATTCCACCCATTTCAGCTTTGTACTGCTCAGCTCACATCACCTTTGTGCACTCAGGGCTCTGGAACACGTTAACAGCCATAAAAGCACAGCTTTTATAGAGGGATTAGACGTGATGAGAACTCTGCAATGCAATCCAGAACTTTGCAGAGTAGGTCCCCAGCTTTATAAAACCCCAACGAAAACAAAACCCCCAAAAGTTCTGCACACGTAACAACCTAATGTTAATCTTGACAGGAGAGAGACACCAAACCTGCTCTCTTTGGGGGTTGGGTTTTGGCTTGATGGGGGCTTTATTGTTTGTTGGCTTTGTTTTGGGATTTAAGTTTGAACCACAGCTGGTTAGTCCCACAACAAGCAGAGCTGGAGGTTCAGCACTGTATCTTTGGAACTATTTGTCACACAAATGTTATATAGTAAACAATGGAGAAATAGGAGATGCTGGAGCTGTTTCTGAGTTGCCTGCTCTGATGAGATCAGCTTTGCATCTCTGATGACAGGGAAGTGAACATCCCTGAAGGATACTGATGCAAGTGCTGGCAGACAGCAGGAATTGCTGCAACAACCACTGTGCAGGCCATCCAAAGAGGTTTCCAGCAGCACGACCAGCACAGTCCAGCTCAAACATTTCCCGCACATCAGCTGTGCAGCCACTACAGGAATGTGATGGCTGGGCTGCACTTGGAACACTTTGCCTCAATCCTCCTTGCATCAGTGTTAAAGCCTCCAACTGAAACATTATTCCAAACATGATTCCAAAGAATACACTCCTGCCAGAAAACAAAGAGCAGTTTCCACCAGTGTGCAGCAGCCGAAGCAGTGGGGCAGCCTGAGCAGCTCGAGTCTCCCATCGACACAGACAGTGCTGCTCCAGCACAGGAGGACACGCCAGGTGGGACTGGGCCAGGTGAGGAGGAACCAAAGCAGCACCAGAACCAAGGCTTCCCTCCCTGCTGAAGCCAAAGAGAGCTCTGACAGTGCAGAAGCACCAGGATGAGCACTCAGCTGGCATCTGAAGCCCAGGCTCAACACCTAGAGCTCTCACGTCTATGCCCACAAGGTGCCACTATGTCAGTGCTGGCCCTGAGGTTTTACTGCACATGGGGTCACCCAACAATTCTGATCTGCTCAGGAGGGTGAGCCACTATCAAGAGAGGTCCTGTGCTTACACGAGTTCAAGCTTAGAGCACAGCTGCTCAGCTACACACTTTTTAAGGTTGTGAAAAGTGAACCAGTGAGCAGGACCTCCAGCCAAACACAGCAGCACCACGGAGGCTGCAGATCAGAAGCAAGAGACCATCTCCATGGTCAGTCTTAGAAACTCAGCAGGCAAGAGGCAGAAGCACTGGGAAACTTCCCTTCACATGCCCTCCACGGCAGCAAGGAGGATGACACAAAGTGTCTCTTCACTCTCTGCCCGTGCAGGCTGCTGTGGGACAGGTTATCTCTGGGTTGGCATGGAAGGAACATCGGAGTTTTGGGTTGTACACTGGTTCCTAAGGGGTCACAGGACATACTGGGAGAAGAACTGCAGTAAAGGAAAACTTGAAAGACACATCGTAGGGATATCCAGATTGAGACAGCTGCACAGCAACAATAAGATGGAAAAGACATCCAAAGCTGTGGATCACTCAAATAAACAACCTGAAAATTAACAGCAGTCCCCAGGTAAACAGGGGATCGACCGCCTCTGAGGGATGGGCACTGTCTCCAGCTGCCTCTTCCATTCCTCCTAGCCAGAAAAAGGGCAGGAAGCTGCTCTGCCCCAGCCCTTGCTTCTGCCATGGAACCCCAGCTCTGGTGGGCCTGCTGTTGCTGCTGCCCAGGAGCTGAATTCCTGCACTTCTGCTACGGGGGAAGAGTTCCTGGGAAAGATTCAGTTTTCACCTCAACCATAAAACCTGTCAGCAGCTCTTGCACTGAGCACTTCAGGTGCCTTTCCCTAACATTCCTTGGGTCTGGATCACATTGGGATACAGAGTACTTAAGAATGGTGCTTGAATAGAGGTATTAAAACCCAGCCAAGGGACACGGTTGAAAGGAGGTGCTGGGGCTCAGTGCATTAGGGCTGGTGTCAGCACCAACTCTGTGCAGGGCAGGGCTCTCATTTCAGCTTTTGTGTGCTCACTGCAAGATCAGAGTGAGGACATTGACTACATCTTCATCACTTTTTTAATACAAGATGAGGACAGTGAAAATAAAAATAAAAATCCACCCCCCTTCCAGTCAAAGCCATCTGCTCCAAAACACACTCTACTCTCTTCCTAACATACATTTCTGCTTTCCTGTGGGAACAGCAGCAGGTGAGGGGGAAGGCAGCCGCAGAAAAAGCCCTCCATCGTGTGAGGAGGGAGCACATCACCCTCAGGAGTGCGTGGTGAGCCCAGCCCTGGCCCTGCTCCTGGGGCACCAGCACTGTCTCACACAGCAGTGCCAGCCCTCGTGCCTCGAGCACAGAGTGCTGCCCTGACTCAGCCGGGACTCAGCTCAGGGCTGGCTGCTCCAGCAAGCCAACAAACCTGCTGGGTGAGATCACTGAGCACATGAATAACCAGCTCTTCAAGAGTGGATGCGTGACACGGTGGTGACAAAGCCACGGGTCCCTCAGGTGAGGAGCAGCCTCGTGCCCCTAATGCACAGCATGGACACCACCCCTGCTTTCACATGCAGCTCCACCACAGCTCATGTCCCAAAGCACCCCGTGACCACGGGAACTTCTGTCCTGCTTCAGTGCTTGGGGATGGATGAGGACAGACCTCAAGTGAGCTGTTCAAAGCCCAAAGTGATCTCTGTAGGGGACCCATATTCACAAGTAAAGCACAGTTTCACCCCGAGTCTGCTGTAACCCCATGGCTCATGGCACAGGGGCCAGAGCAGCCCCTCCCTGCACCAGGGGAGAAGGAGCCAGTGCTGACAGCAGAGGGCATTCAGGGAAAATGCAGGATTTTTGGTTCCCAGGTGAGATCCTCCAGCTGTCCAGAGCAGTAGTGAGGCTCTAAGAACAGCATCTTGCCTCCACAACTACAGATTTGGGAAAGGGAAGGTGAAAGCTGGGAAGAAGGACAACACTGGAAGCCCAGAAGAGCATTAATGGTCTCCCTGTCAAAACAATAGTAGGAAGGCTTTATTCAGGGTCTTCTGTGGATGACCAAGACAAAGCAAAAGCTAAGTCCAAATCATTTACAATATCCAGCCACAGGACAAAAACAACACTCCCCATTCTTCACAGGGAGTGTGCTTGACTAATGCTCCTGGAGAGTGATACAGTAGCTCCAGCATGAACCTAGTATACACAAGGGATACACAAGTGACAACTGGACCTCAAATTCCTCCTCAAAATGCCACCTTTATGTCACTAACAGTTCCATACTCAGTGCCCTCACAGACTGGTGCAGCAATGGTCAGGGCATCACTCACATCTCCTTCTGCATCAGGAGTAACAATCACCTCTGCTCTCACAGAGCAGGTTTATTCTGCCAGCAGTTTACAGAAAGGACATTGCTGAGGCCTTGCTATGCAGCACAGGAACTGCAGGGGCTAATTTAAGATGTGCCTGATTTAGAACGAGGTGCCAAGCTCCAAGGCTGTGCTGAGAAGTGACACTTCTGCCCAGGGATCCTGAAAAAGGAATGGACAGAAGCACCTATGGTGCTGAATGACAGACACAGCTCTCACTCATCCAAGGCTCTTGGATACTGGACACAGGCTGGCAGAGGCTGCTTATAGCACCTAAAAGCCGCCAGAAAAAGGGCTTTTCATTTCTCAGTCGTGTGCTGATCCAACACCCAGATGCCCATGGAGTAGACAGGAATCCCTCAATCCCTTTTCTAACAGGCTGAGTAAGAGCAGCTAAAATACAGAGCTACATTTACAGAGCCTCGCTTCTAAGGGTGTGCCTTCCCCAAGATGGAAAGACAAATCCATTCCACGCTGCAACACAAAACCTGGCTGCTTACAACTGTTTCCACACAACAGAGTAAAAGCAGCAGGCTCCAACCAGACAGAGAAGGCAAATGCTCCCTCCCCTCCCTGCCAAGGTCAGGGATCTGAGCTCCACACAAGGTGTCCCCACCACAAGAGCAGCCCAAAGCACACACCAGCAGAGGCAAGCTGTGCTTTCTGCGCTGACCAAAATAGCGGAAGATGATACAACACTCACTTTAAAATTGGGATCTGGGAGGGGATGAAGATGAGGACAACATGCTTACAAGTAGATTTCCAAACAGAACCTCCACACAACATTCCAGCATTGCTGTTTTGGGATGGCATTAAGTAGGTGTCAAAGAGGATGCCAGGCTCGAGCTGTTCCCAAAATCCAAGAACCTTTGCTCAGGAGATGGTCTCTGTCAGGGCAGGGGAGCAGCATGCCCTGTCAGCACGTCCCAGCTGGGCCAGAGACACAGGGAGTTCCACTGCCAAGGCTGTCAGCAGCTTCAGCAGAATCAAATTCACTTGGATATCAAAGTCACTCCAGCTGATTATCCTAAAGGTGCATCGCTTCCCAGAATCAACAGAAGCAGAGACTATCAGAGCATATATTACTGTAAAACAACAGTAGGTGACCTAATTCTCTAATTAGGAATGGGCTAGATTGCCCACGGAGGACAAGGAAAGGCTCTGAAATTATTCAGAGATTTCTTTTTCCAACAAAAAGAAGCTGTTATTTAGTTGCTACACAACAGTGGGCTCTGAGACAAAAGGTCTATAGCCATAGCCAAAATCCCTGTTCTTTGGGTTTCATGCCAATACCAAAGACCACGCTCAACTTGCTCCTTATTCTTACCCTATCTTCTTCAAACCCATTTCAATCAGGAGAGAATTCCAACAGCAACACCTCACCTAAAACAGCCACCCCGTTACACTCTACGTAGTAAACACCAATTCCATGGAGCAGTTCCACAGCTCCCAGGTGAGGGAGGTTCTCCAGAAACACAAACTCTCTTCAGGGAAGCTCTAAAGCACCCAGCACCTCCTCAAAGGCAAACCACACCAGCCCAGCCAGACACCCGAGGAGATGAATGATACCAAAGCCTTCTTCTTCCTGAAGAGCTGCTTTCATTTCACAGGCAGCTCCACTTCTGAGTCACCACCTCCCCGTAAATCTCCGTGGAGCAGGTGTGCACTTCCATCAGCTCCTGGGGAGCTGGTGTTGACTCCGAGGACCGAGTGTGGTCAGTGCCACCCTGCTCTGCATGCTCTGAATTTGGCCAGTGCAGAGCACCAAGGAGCTCCCGATTCCTTCGGGTCTCAGGTACAGGTAAAACTCGGCTGCTCCTGCCCCGGGCTGCCGCGATGATGTAGGGTCTGAGCCCTTGGGGATGGTACCGTGCACGCAGGAGGGGGAAGGATGACAGATTGAAACCCACAGCAGGACCCGCATCCCGCCAGGCCGTGCTACACTGTAACTGCAGGAAATGCACCGCGCTACTCTTTGGCTCTTAATTACGATCTTGTGATACCGTAGTTAATGGTCTGTCATAGGCTCCATTAGGAACCGCAACGCTGGCAGGAGGTGGATCAGCCAACCCGGCCGCTCCCGGTACAGCCGCCGAACCAGAGCGGCTCCGGGCTGGTAATCAGGCTCCAGTTCTTTTGTTACAGCCCCTGCTTCCTCTGGGAACGGCTCGGTCCTTGTGGCAGCCGGGGAGAGGGAGGGCAAACCTGCGCTGCCAGCGGGACCGCTTGGGAAGGGTCCGGCTGCGCATCCAGGGATTACATCAGACGCCAGCCCCTCTGCCCACATTCTCCTCCAGATTTGGGGCATTTCGAGGAGCTGAGGAGGCCTCTGAGCTGCCTGCCACGCACTGCGCTCCCAGTCAATGAAAAAAAAAAAAACAAAAACAAAGGAAAAAGCAAAACAACCACTCCCTGCTCGCCAGCTCGGCGCTGAGGTACGGCCCTCGGGGGTCCCCGCGGGATGCGGGTGACAGCAATGGAGGGGGGAGGTGACAGCGACAGGGGTGTGACAGCGACGGGGGTCCTGCGGCCCGGTTCCCCCCAACCCCCCTTACCGTTGCTGTAGGCGTAGGGGGACTCGGAGGCGCCGTCCTGCAGGCTCTCCAGGATCTCGCCCTTCCCCACGTCGCTGTCGCCCACCAGCAGGAACTTGAGCAGGTAATCATAGCTCTTCACCGGGCTGCCCTGGGTGCCCATCCTGCCTCTCATCGGCGGGGCG